>JADRCD010226255.1:0-17901 GCA_019843815.1 Montemys delectorum
CCAACATGGTGCTGCATACTTGTAATGTAGCCTGGGAGCCAAAAATAGAAGATGCTAGCAGGCTCACTGGTCAGATAGCCTAGTCCTGCTCTCTTTGAGAGACACAGTCTCAAAAAACAGGAGGGGTGGCTTCTAAGGCTACACTAAAGCCTCCATATACATGTGCATATAAACACATGTGCACTTGCATACCTGCATGCACATACCTTAATATATGCATACATGTGTGTGCGCGTGCACACACACACACACAATTTTCCATAGTGTATATGGTTAGAAAGCAATCTGGTTCTCCCCAGAGTCTGTTCTGGTCTCAGAGGACAGTCACAAAATATTATAACTAGAAGGCAGTGAACAGAAATTTGAGGCACATCATGTCAAAGTCCAGGTGTCCTTAGTATACATGTTGAGAGAACTCAGAGGGCAGATGGCAACTCACAGATGACTCGTAGAAGACTGGCACAATGGCAATGCAGCTGGAGAGGGCAGCAGGTATATGCCCGTGAGGACATAACCACAGCCACCAACATTTCCATCACCTCAAAACACTGAGCCATCAACACTGAGCCATCAACTATGACCTATTCAAACATTCCACAGGAAGCCACAAGGCAGAACAGAGAGCTCTCGGGTGTGTTGCTGAGTTTCTCCCACCTTGTATAACTGCTGCAACAACATCTGATCCAGAACTGGACATTGACCCCATGAGTGTGGACAACGCTTTGTTTGTGTCGTCACAGCTGTGCTGAAATTGACTGTACTGATTGTTCCCCACAGGCCGAGCTAGCTCTTCTAGTTCCCTTACCTAATCAAGTACATTTATGAACATTCATCTTTGGTAAGAAAAATATTGCTGAAGTTTTATAGCAACTGGATGAAACATATTTTAGTATCAACCTCAGAATGGCCAATGGCTTTCCTATGTCAAGTCTTTGAATCCATGAACATGGTCTATCTCTCTATTTATTTAGATCTTTGGTTTCTTTCATCGACATTTTAGAGTTTTGGGCATGTAAGCTCCACATTTCCTATTAGATGTCTACCTAAATGTTTTTTATAAATTACTAATAGATAGTTTTTGTCATCATTTCGTAGGTGGGTGGTTTGTAACAGTAGGAATCAAACCCAGAGTTTTATGCATGTGAGGCAAGCACTCTACTGTAGTATACCTTCAACCCTACCAAATGACTTTTTGAGCAGTTAAGTTTGTGGGTGTTGGGGGGAGTAAGCAGAACTACAGAGTTCTCCTATATCCCCTTACCCGACTCCCCTACTGCCGCATTAGTCTCGTTATGTTAGCATTTTATGAACTAACAATAGTGTTATATTGCATTGTTACTGTGAATGAGCCAATATTGACATGTTAACCAAAGTCCTCAATCTACACTAGCATACACTCTTTGTGATGTGCCTGCAATGCTTGATTTTCAAGCAATATATCCACCATTACAATAATTTCTGTACCCTTAAATCCTACATGTTCCAACCATTCAGCCCCGCTTCCTTCCTCACTCCCTCAGCCTAGCAACTGCTTACATTCTGTAGCCTTACAGCCTTTCATTTCCCAGAATGTCACATTGTTGAATTATGTGCTATTCATTTCTTTAGATCAATTTCTCTTACTCAGCAATGCATGTTTGGAGTTACTTTTGTCTTCTTATAGCTTGAAAGTTTGGGGTTGGAGGGATGTCTCAGCAGTTAAGAGCACTGAATACTCTTCCAGAGGACCAGGGTTCAAGTCCCAGCATCCACACAGCAGTTCATAACTGTAATTCCAAGATCTATCACTGCTTCACAGATATACAGGCAGGCAAAACACTAATGCACATAAAATACAAATAAATTATATTGGGAAGGCTCCATTTTCTATTACTGTCATTGATAATGTTCATTATTTGGGGGCACCACAGTTTACTTAACTATCTACTTTCTAATTGAGGTTACATGAAAGTTTAGATAATCAATAGTACTCCTGCTATAATTGTACATGGGTGAGTTTTTGTATAAATGTGAGTTTTCAATTCACTTGGGCAAATACCATGTCTTATGATTGCTGGATTGTGTGACAAGACTATGTTTAGTTTTGGAGAAAGACAAACAAACAACGAAATAACCCACCAATCATTCCTCAGATCAAAAAGCAAATGGGAGGGAAGTCCTGGTGTTCTACACTTTTTTGCTAGCATTTAGAGTTATCCACTTAAGATTTTAGCCATAGACATGTAGAGGTAGCTCATTGTTGTTTTAATTGGCAATTCCCAAACTACCTTTCCAAACAACACTGATCATATCTGTGTCTAAGCTTTGGTCAAGTAAATTTCAATGCCCATTTTAATGAGTCTCTTTTTTTTTTCTTTTTTTTTTCTTCTTCTTCTTCTTCTTCTTCTTCTTCTTCTTCTTTTGTGCCCCTTCTTCTTCTTCTTCTTCTTCTTCTTCTTCTTCTTTTTGGTATTGGGAAGTTCTAAACAATCTTCATATATTTGGGTATCAGACCATTGGCTGTATCAGCATCCTTGCCTTGCTCCTGACCATGGGAAAGCATTTGGTCTTTCCACACAAGATAGCTGTCAATCTCTTATGGCTGTTACCAGAAGATGCTCCTCACAATTCATAGTTGTATCAGACTGTTGTGGTTTTTTTTTTTTTAACCATGAATATGTATTGAATTTGCTAATGTTCCAGGGACATGGATTGATCATAGTATTTTTCTCTAACCTATTAATATTGCAGATCAGACTTACTTTAAATATTCATCCTATGTTCTTAGGATGGTTTGTGTATATGAATCTACTTGTCTGCCACTGCATTTGTATCTTTGTTCGTGAGTGATGCTAAGCTGTAATTTTCCTTCCCCCTACTTTGGGGACTACTGTCTTTGGGGTGGCTACCAGGACACCACTGGCTCATTATTACTACTTTCCTTTTCTAGTTTTAAAGAGTTTATAGAGAATTGGAGTTAATCTCTCATATATTTTCATAGAGTTGTAATGTGAAACTATGAGAACCTGAAAAGGAAAAAAATTATAAATTCAGTTTTCTTAAGTTAAAGAACTATCAGGATTACCTGTTTTATGATGAGATTTAGCAGTTTGTTGCCAATTTTGTGCGTATAAAATTCTTTCTACGATTTTCTTCTTATCACTTTGATGTCTGTGGGACACAGGTAACCCCGCCTCTTCTTAGATATTACTAATTTGTGTATTCTCATTCTTCCTTCATTCGTCATGTTGGAATTTCGTTGACTTTATTGATTTTTCTCAATGAAGCAGTTTTTTGTTGTATCGATTTTCTCTACTTTACTGCTTTTTGTTGCATTGATTTTTTTTCTCAAATCTTTATTATTTCCTTTCTGCTTTGGGTTTATCTTAGGCTTCTTTTTCCAGCCCATTGAAGTGGGAACTCAAGTCATTGAAACTCCATCTTTTTATAACAATATGAGCATTTAATACTATACCTTTGCCTCTCGGAATTGCCTTAGCTATGTGCTCGGCTATGGTGGCTAGAGTTCTGTGTCCCCCATTTCCCTGTAGCTATTAACATAGGTTAATTCAAACGGCATGGCTTAGTTTCCAAGTGTTCAGTGAACTTCCTGTCAGCTGTCTGTCAAGTCACTGACTTCTCCTTTGATTTCACATGAGCAAACAATATTCTCCAATTTAACTCTTTTGCATCTGTTGAGATCCATCATGCCCCCTATTCCATGGGTGCTTAGGAAGCATGAGTACTCTAATATTGCTTGGTAGAGCTCCCTAGTGGCAATCAAAGCCTATCAGTTAACTGTGTTTGCTGTGTCTTCTGCACTCCTGCTGCGTTAGGCATGTTCCAGGAAAGGTATTGATTTCTCCAATGGTAACTGTCAGCATATACATTTCTCCTTTCTGTCTCATCACCCTACTGCTGGGTTGTTTGCTATACTGAGAAATGCTGAGTCTTTCTTTTATCATTTTGTAGCCACTCCCATCTCTCTATCAAGTATCAATTGTATCTTACGTTAATTAGCCATTTGGCTTGTATTGGTACTATGTATCTTTTCTTATCCTGCTACTTTCAGCTTGCCTGTATCGTATTACAGTAAGTCTCTTCTAGACAGCATGCAGTCAGGTAAAGCAGATTTTCAAATCTAACTCTGCCAATCTCTGTCTTTTACCTGTATGTTTAATCTATTTATATTTAATATAATCATTGACATGTTCAGACTTGGTCTTATATTTTTGTTTTACTATTTTTTTTCCTCTGGATCATTTTTCTGCTTCTCTTGATTTTTTTTTTATTTTACCTGTAAGTTACATGAACAAATTTTAGAGTTTTTTAATTTTTCCATAGACTTTGCCACTATTTCCTTTTTGAAGCTTATCTTTTTCTATAGCTTTTTTTACACAGCAAGCCAGTGGTCTTAGTCTATTCACAGCATAGTTTATTCTGGTCTACTGATACTGACATTCTTACAAGCTCAAGTAAACTTTAGAAAAACTTATATCATCCTGTATCCCTTTAGCCTGGTGTCTTAAAAAAAAAAGAAAGGAAAAAAAAATATTGACTAAGAATCACTGCACATTGGTTCAACTCTCTACTTCGGTAATCCAACATAATTAGAAAATTCAAAGGCTAAATGAAATCCACATCTATTTTTCTTTAATTTCATCTTCTTTCCCACTATTCCAACATTCCTTCTTTTCTTTCTTTTACCTCTACTCAGAAGATTCCTCTAGATGAGGCAATGCATTCTCTCAGTCTTTCTTGTTCTGAAATTATCACAGTTCTCCTCTTTGTTCCTGGAGAATATTTTCAATAGGAGCAGAATGGCATTGGCTGCTGCTCTCTTTCAGGACTTAAACAACCCCATGCCATTTCATTCCTGTCTCCATGGTTTGTGAAAAACATCCTGCTTTCTCATAAACATCATTCCTCTCTGTTTTAATGTTTTAATTTTCCCTTAAGTTTTACATTCTCTATGTCCCAGCATTAATGCCTTTGTCTTTACCTTGTCAGTTTCATGTCAGCTGTACATGTCTGCAGATTCCTGCCCTTTGCCCATCCTGGGAGTCTGATTATTTCTTAAGTTTTGTTTTATTCTATAACTTCTAGAGCTTTAGTGCCTTGAATGTTAGATTGTCTTCCATTCTCTCAAATGTCTTTGAAATGTTTTCCTAAGTCTCTAGTCTGTTTTTCTGATAGAATAATGTCTAATGTGTTTTTTTTTATCACAAGTGTATTGAGTCCTCTGTCTTCCTTCTTCTTTCTTCTGTTAAGTCTATCCATTGAGTTTTTTATTCCCTTTACCTTAGTGTTTAGTTCTAAAGGTTTTATTTGGTTCATCTGAGTTTATACCTCCTGTTTCTTCAGTGAACCAGTCCACATTTGCCTTTGTATGAGGCGTGTTCACACGTATGTTCACACGTGTGTTCACACGTGGTAACGGAAGCATTTTCATGGTACCCGCTGTAGGGCCCTCGTTAGAGACTTCAACCCTCTGAGTCTCCACAGGGACCACATCTTCATCTCTCATTTAACCTCAGAGGCTTATGGTTTTACTATGAAGAGCTTTTATCAATAGCTGGATATTTTGCATAGCATAAGGCCCTAGACTTTGTTTAAATCGTCTGGATTAACAAGCCATTTTGATGTTACACCAGCAGAGGAAGAGAGGTGGCATCTTGATACTGCTACCACATGAAGAAAAAAATAGGAATACTCTGCTTCCTCTCTCAGCTTCTTGCCTTTCTTAACTTTAGTGTTTCCCTTCCTCCCTTCCTCCCTTCCTCCCTCCCTTCCTTCCTTCCTTCCTTCCTTCCTTCCTTCCTTCCTTCCTTCCTTTTCTGTATTTCAGAAGGTCTCACCATGGCAACTCAGACGCAAGACCCACATCAGCAGCTCAGACTGACCTCATGAGTGCTGGCAGTGCTGACACTTTAGGCACAGGTCACATGACCAACCCTATAGTTTTGTAGCTATCATTGTTGTTGTTGCTACTGCTGCTGAGCATATGAATTAATACTTTTCACCTGTCTCTAATACCAATCTGCTTGGAACAGAGACTTTGCTGCTGCATAGTGGCCTCCATGCTACTATTGGGCATTGGTGGGGATTCTTCTTCTCTATTTGACATCTTTTATTGTGCATCCTTTGATGTTATCCTAATGGGGAATGGGGTAAAGTGGAGGTCCAATCTCCCCTTGTGGGTTCCACTGATGAGAAAGAGTCTATCTCTTTACATCCTCTCAAGGCAGAAGTATAAGCCCCTACATGGCCATTGCTAGTGAGGTAAGGGAAAGCCAGACATCTATGATACTCAACTAGAGTAAAATAATTGCTACCTACTATGGTTTGAACAGAGTGATTTCCAACTTCATATGATGAGAGTTAACCCTCAGGACCTCAGATTGTCACCTTTTTCGAATATAGAATCCAAACAGAGGTGATCTGTGAAAATGACACAGCCAAGGAGAACCATAATTCAAAAGGACTCATATCCTTACTTATAGGGTACAAGATCTGGGTGGACACAGATACACACAGAGGACAGTGTGGTGACACTGGAAGGAAGCCCCAACAAACCAAGAAGAGAGACCTGGGGTGGGCTATTTCCTCACAGACCTCAGAGGAATCAGCTCTCTGACAGAGTGGTTTTTGGACTTCCAGACCCCAAACACTAAGACAACAGATTTGGACAGGCCACCTGCTCTCCAGTGCTTCATTGTAGCAGTTCTAAAAAAAAATTGACTTGCTTTGTAAAAAGTCCATGCTTGCTCCTTTGGCTAAATGAGGTTGTCTTTTCTTGGCTCTTCTTTTTCTTCTGTGCCCATTGACATTACTAGATCACTAATTCCCACACTTTCCTCTCTAGAATGCAAGAAACAAAAGAAACAGAAGAAACCAATTGCCATGCCTGTCTATAAACCAAAGAGTTTCTACTCTGTCTCCTTTCTTCTCTGTACTTTTCAGTCTTCCAAAGACTATTACATATATGAGGTGGATAGAACACAGACAGACAGACAGACAGACAGACAGATAGATAGATTTAAATATCCTGGGTTTTCCACAAATGAAAGTTCCATAACACCATTCTGGCAAAGGAAGCAGGTAGGCCAACTACAGATCTCCACTTTTCCCGCTAGTCTTCCTAATTCAAGCCCCCAGCCTCATCCCCAGCTCTATAGCAGACCACCTACTGCAGCCTCCCTTTCCCCTGCCTTCATCACCAGTGAATACAAGATCTTCCTTCCAAACTTCGCTCCCTTTGCTCATTGATTTATCCTACCCCCTAATCCAGCAGACAACCCCTAGTATTCCACAGGCCACTCCAGCCAGCATGTAGGCTAACTATATACACATACCCCCACCCCCACCACCACCACCACCACCACCACCACCACCACCACCACCACAACCACCACCACCACAACAACAACAACAACAAAATAATAGGAATCAATAAATAATTCATTAGAATCATTCAACATCGATGGTCCCAATTCCGCAATAAAAAGACAGAGTAACAGAATAAATGCAAAGACAGGATTCATCCTTCTGCTCTATCCAAGAAATAGACATCACCTCAGTGTGAAAGGATGGAAAAAGATATTTCAAGTAAATGAATCTAAGAAGCAAGTTGGTGTAGCCATTTTAATATCTGATAAAATAGAGCAAACCAAAACTAACAGAATAGATAGGGAAGGAGACTAATACTAATCTAAGGAAAGACCCACCAAGGTGGTATTATGTTTCCAACATTCATGCTCCAAACACAGGGCATCAAAGTTCATAAAGAAACACTACTACACCTTAAATAACATATTAACCCTCACACACTGAGAGTGAGGGACTTCAGTACCCCACTCTCACTAATAAATAGGTCATCCAGACAAAAGCTAAACAGAGAAATTCAGGAGCTAACAGGCATTAAGAACTAAATGGACCTAACAGATTTACAGAACATTTCACCCCAAAATAAAAGAGTATACCTTCATCTCAGCACCTCATGGAACTTTCTCCAAAATGGATGAAATATTTGGACACAAAGTAAATCTTAACAGATACAAGAAAATTAAAAAAATACCCATGCATCCTATCTGACCATCATGGGTTAAAGCTGGATATTAACAACAAGAGAATGAACAGAAAGCTTACAAACTCGTGGAAACTGAACAACTCACTACTGGGAAAAAAATGGATCAAGACAGAAATTAAGATAGAAATTAAAGACTTTCTAGAGTTGAATAAAAATGAAAATAAAACATATCTAAACTTTGGGGACACAATAAAGGTAGTTGTGAGAGGCAAGTTCATTGTACTACGTAGTGAGAGAGAGAGAGAGCGAGAGCGAGAGAGAGAGAGAGAGAGAGAGAGAGAGATTTCATACCAACAACTTATACAACATACTTGAAAGCCCTACAACAAAAAGAAGAAATCATACCCAAAAACAAGCCACTAGAAATTATACAATACAAAGAATCAATGAGACAAAGAATTGGCTCATTGAGAAAATCAATAAGATTGACAAAACCTTATCTGAAGTAGCTAAAAGACAGAGAGAATATCCAAATTAAGAAAATGAGAAGGAAAAGTAGAACGTAGCAGCAGACACCAAGGAGAGCCAGGGAATCATAAGGGTATACTTTAAAACTTGCACTTCAGCTCCATAGGAGGAACAACAATATGAACCAACCAGTAACCCCAGAGCTCCCAGGGACTAAGCCACCAACCAAAGAGTACAGATGGAGGGACTTATGGCTCCAACCACTTATGTAGCAGAGGATGGCCTTGTCAGGCATCAAATGAGAGGAGAAGCCCTTGGTCTTATGAAAGATCAATGCCCCAGTATAGGGGAATGCCAGGACAGGGAAGCGGGAGTGGGTGGGTTAGTGAGCAGGGGGAGGAAGGATGGGATAGGGGGGTTTTTGGAGGGAAAATGAGGAAAGGGGGTAACATTTGAAATGTAAATAAAGAAAATATCTAAAAAAGAAAGAAAAGAAGAAAGAAAGGAGAGAGAGAAATAAATAAATAAATAAATAAATAAATAAATAAATAAATGAAAAATAAATTGGAGATCTTACACTAACCACTTAATAGCACACCTGAAAGCTCTAGAACATAATGAAGCAAACACATCCAAGAGGAGTAGAAGGCAGAAAATAGTCAAACTCAGGGCAGAGAAAAACAAACAAACAAACAAATTTTGCACTTCACCCAATTGGGAAAATCTAAAAGAAATGGATAATTTTCTTGATATGTAACACAAATCAAGATCAGATAAGCAATTTAAGCAGACCCATAACCCCTAGTGAAACAGAAGCAGTAAGTAAAAGTCTCCCAACCAAAAAAGCAAAAACAAAACCAAACACAACAAACCAACAAATAAACAGGGCCAAATGGTTTTAGTACAGAATTCTACCAGACTTTCAAAGAAGAGTTAATGCCAATACTCCTCAAATTATTCCACAAAATAGAAGCAAGAGAAACATTACCAAATTCAGTTTATGGGGCCATGGCTACCCTAATACCCAAACCACATAAAGACCCAATAAACAAAGAGAATCAGAGACAAATTTCCCATATGAACAGAGATGTAAAATTTTTCAATAAAATTCTTCCAAACCACCAGGCAGTGGTGGTGCACGCCTTTAATCCCAGCACTTGGGAGGCAGAGGCAGGCAGATTTCTGAGTTTGATGCCAGCATGGTCTACAGAGTGAGTTCCAAGACAGCCAGGGCTACACAGAGAAACTCTGTTTTGAAAAACCAAAATAAAAGAAAAAAAATGCTTGCAAACAGAATCTAAGAATACATCAAAAGATTATCCACCATGATCAAGTAGACTTCATCCCAACATACATAAATCAATAAATATAATTCACCATACAAATAAACTAAATGACAAAACAAAACAAAAAACATCATTAGATGCAGAAAAGACGTTTGACAAAATCCAACACCCCTTCATGATAAAAGTTGTGGAGTGATTGGGAATACAAAGGACATACCTCAACATAATAAAGGCAGTGTATAACAAACCCACAGTCAACATCAATGTAAATCGAGAGAAACTCAAATCAACTCTACTAAAATCAGGAACAAGACAAGGTTGTCCGTTCTCTCCATATCTACTCATTATAGTACTTGAACTCTTAGCTAGAGTAATAAGACAACTGAAGGAGATCAAGAGGATACAGATTGGAAAGGAAGAAGTCAAAACACCTTTATTTGCAGATGACATGAGAGTATGCAGAAGTAATCCTAAAAGTTTCACTGAGTAACTCCTACAGCTGGTAAACACTTTCAGCAAGATAGCTAGATACAAAGTTAACTCACAAAGATAAGTAGCCTTTCTATATACAAATGACAAATGGTCTGAGAAAGCAATCAGGGAAATAACACCTGTCACAGTATAGCTTCAAATATACAAAACATCTTAGAGTAATTCTAACTAGGCAAGTGAAAGACTTGAATAATTAAAAACTAAGGCATTGAAGAACATATCCGAAGCTGAAAAGATCTCCCAGGCTCATGGATTGGTAAGATTGACACAGCAAAAATTATGTCCCACCAAAAGCAATCTACAGGTTCAATTCAATCCTCATCAAAATTCCAAAAATTCTTCACAGATCTTAAAAGGACAATTTAATTTCAGCTTCATATGGGAATACTACACACACACACACACACACACACACACACACATTCACACACACACACATTCACACACACACACACACACACACATTCACACACACACACACACATTCACACACACATTCACACACACATTCACACACACACACACACACACACATTCACACAAGAATACCTAAAACAACCCTGAATAATAAAAGAACTGCTGGAGTTTCAAGTTTGTACTACAAAGTTATAGCAATAAAAACAGTATCATATTACCACACACAAAAAATAAAAAACAGGTCTATTGCTCAATGAGACCAAAATGAAGACCCAGAGCTGTGGACTCATTGGTCCAGGAAAAGTCTTTCTAAACAGAACACTATTGGCACAGACACTAAAATCAACAATTAATAAATGGGACCTCCTGAAACTGAAAAGCTTCACATGGCAGAAGACACTGTCTTTTGGTCAACACTACAGCCTACAGAATGGGAAAAGACTTTACTAATGAGACATCTGATAGAGGGCTTGTGTCCAAAATATATAAAGAACTCAAAAAACTAGATATCGCTTTCTGCCACCGCCATGCCATCCAGACTAAGGAAGACCCGGAAACTCCGGGGCCACGTGAGCCACGGCCACGGCCGCATCGGTAAGCACCGCAAGCACCCAGGAGGCCGCGGGAATGCTGGAGGCATGCATCACCACAGGATCAACTTTGACAAATATCATCCAGGTTACTTTGGGAAAGTTGGTATGAGGCATTACCATTTGAAGAGGAACCAGAGCTTTTGCCCAACTGTCAACCTGGATAAATTGTGGACGTTGGTCAGCGAGCAGACACGGGTCAATGCAGCAAAAAACAAGACTGGAGCTGCTCCCATCATTGATGTTGTTCGATCGGGCTACTACAAAGTTCTGGGCAAGGGAAAGCTCCCTAAACAACCTGTCATCGTGAAGGCCAAATTCTTCAGTAGAAGAGCTGAAGAGAAGATTAAGGGTGTTGGAGGTGCCTGTGTTCTGGTGGCTTAAAAGCCACACCGGAGGTTGATTAAATGCTAACATTTAAAAAAAAAAAAAAAAAAAAACTAGATATCAAGGAAACAACTCAGGAAAAAAATGGGGTACAGATCTAAACAGAATTCTCAAAAGAGAAAACTTAAATGGCTGAGAAACATTTAAGAGATGTTCAACATCCTTAGTCACCAGGGAAATAAAAATCAAAACTACTTTGAGATTTCATCTTAACACCTGTCAGAATGGCTAAGATCAATAACACAAGTGAAGGCTCATGGTCATGAGGATGTGGACTAAGGGGAACACTTCTCTATTGCTGGTGGGAGTGAAAATTTGTACACTCACTATTGAAATCAGTGTGGCTGTTTCTCAGGAAGATAGAAGTCTTTCTACCTCAAAATTCAGCTATACATTTTTGGACATACACCCAAAGGATGCTTCATTCTATCACAGAGATGCTTGCTCAACCATGGTTATTGCTGCTCTATTCATAATAACCAAATACATAAGCAACCTAGATGTTCCTCAATAGAAGAATGGAAAATGAAATTGTGGTGCATTTACACAACGGAGTATTAGCCATTAAAAAGAAGAAATCATAAAATTCTCAGGTAAATGGGGGGAACTAGAGAAAATTAACCTGAGTGAGTTAAACCAGACCCAGAAAGACAAATAGGATATATATTCACTTATATGTGGATATCAGCTGTTACATCAATAACAACCAAGCTACAATTTACAGGACCAAGGTCAGGTATTGAGTAAGGAACTGGGGAAGAGGACCAAGACAGATTAATTACCTGCACGGCATTCTCTTATTCATCTAATCCTATCATTAAAATGTCACAGATTTATAGGGCACTACTGTTGGTTGGGCTCCAGACTACTTCTCTCTTGGTCTCACTGAAGGTCTGAGACCATGAGGTAAACAGGAATGGTCATTCCCAACTAGTAAAACTGTGGAGGAGGAGTGCATGCACCTAATCTGAAAATGGGATGTGGTGCTCAGATCCTCTCATCCCCTTTGGCCTGAGCCGTTACCTGTCTGTTATACATAGGGGCTTCCTTATGATATCTGATTAGAAAAACTGAGAGGAAAGCAACATCACATCTTCAGAGCCTGCTGGAGGGTACAATGCTTCACCTAAGGGGAATCTTTCCTGGGATGAGACACCCAGGGTTTATGCTTGGCCATTGTGTTTTAGAAGTGATGTCTACTTTAGACACTCCTAGTGTTCTCAGACAAGAGACTCAAAAAAATAATATGTATTTAAACCATTCAAGCAGTGTTATTGAGCACACACTTTATAGCTTTTTACAGTAGATTAAAGCGTGTGTGTGTGTGTGTGTGTGTGTGTGTGTGTGTGTGTGTGTGTGTGTTAGGACTCACCCTGTCAGGAAATTTGAGATCCAATGAGAAGATAAGCAAGCACTGTGCAAGACGGAACAAAGCACAAGGGGACATGGGATAAGAAATGTCAGCAACATGCCAGCAGAGTCAGAAGATGGCTTTTAGAAAATCTGTCCGGAGCACAAACCCTCACAAGAACTGGGCACAATGTAAGTGACCAGGCCTGTTTTCCAACACAGAAACTGAAGGCAGATGGGGCTCAGCAGCTTGCTCCAAGGCATGTAGCCTATGTGTGGACTAGAATTGAACACTATATTGTCATTTATGGAGGGAAATATATTCTACAGTGAGGGTGTATGAAAGTGAGACAAGGAACATGGATCTCCCCCATAGCATGTCTCAGTCTCGAAACATCCAACAGTTGCTGAGGTTCGTGATGACAATGGCTGGAACTTATCATCTCTGCCTGGTTAGGGTAAGTGAGAAAAAGGGGGAACTAACGGAAGAGAACAACATTTCAGAATGGTCTCTTCTACACTACTGTTCTCTGACACCACCCTCGCCAGTGTTCAAAACTTCCTGCAATTAGAATTATATACACAGAAAAGCTTTCCCGTGGATTACAAGGGAAGCTGGAAAATAAGAATTAATTAGGAGTTTAGCTTTGTTCCGATTGGACGTAGACATGAACGAAAAACAAGTAAAGAGAAAATTAAAAATCCTATTAACACTTCCCACTTCTTTCATTAACCAGTATAATTTGGCTAGTGTGTGCCGTTTGTGTGTGTGTACGTGCACGTGCGTGCGTGCGTGCGTGCGTGCGTGCGTGCGTGCGTGCGTGTGTGTGTGTGTGTGTGTGTGTGTGTGTGTGTGTGTGATAGGATCAAAGTTAAATCTTAAAAGCAGTTTCTCCATTAAAAGTCCATTCTTGGAATTGGAGAGATGGCTCATAGGGTCACAGCACTTGGTGCCCTTAAGAAGGACCAGAGTTAGGTTCCCAACATCTACTTGGTGGCTTACAGTCTGCCTGTAATTCTGCTTCTAGGGGGCCCAATGCCTTCTTCTCGTCTCCACCAGCAAATCACTGTCTCATTTGCCATTTAACAGGGGTCTAGAGGTTCTAGGCCGTGTACTGTGGAAATAAAATGAATTAAGAGTTGTGAGTACAGTCCAGAAAAGCACTGATAATCTTCTCTTTAGGAGCAGGAGACACCAGCATGCAGAGATACATTCCAAACAAAATGAGAGATACAAAATGTAAAGTCAAGATAAACTTTGAACCAGCAACGTGGCTCAGCCTGGACCTGTGAGTGAGCTCAATTCCTGAAGCCCACATGGTGGGCAGAGAGCAGAGATTCTCACAGGTTGTCCTCTGACCTCTCTCTACTCAGGCAGCTTAGCACCACAGGCATGCACACAAGGTCACTGCTGCCACTGCTGCCGCCACTATCTCCCCACCATACAAATAACAAAATAAATAAATGCAAAAAAAATTTTAAGATAAACTTTATAGATCCCTTTACAGTTGCAACCATTAGTTTTTACAAGTAATGCTTTCAAAGAAACTACATGGCTGTTCTTTTAGCATTATGGCTACTCAAAAGCCCCGAGGGAAACCTTAATTCACAACAACTATACTCTGAATGGGCATGTTCCTGAGGCTTATTGATCTCATAAGTCAGTGGGAGAGTCTCCGTGGACTCGGGACCTCAGACTCAACCAAAAACCTTTGGCTGGGTCCAAAGCAAGAGGCAGTGAAGAGGGGCGGCATGAGTGTGGGTGCAACTCCAGCCGAACCATCCCTATTATTACACAGAGACTAAGACAAGCAAGGGAAGATGTCAGGCAAGGGAAGGTGAGACTTAAGCACCAAACTACAAGCCCCTGAAAAAAGGTACCTCGTAGCTTCAGAAATAAGAGCATCCTGGGCTAGGGAGATGGCTCAGCAGTTGAATGTGCTTGTTTTACAAGCATGAGAACTGAGCAGAGTTCAGATGTCAGCACCAACATAAAAGAAGGACACAGTCCCATGTCTGCCTGTAAGCCCAGCACTGAGAGGAGCAGAGTCAGGATGATTTCTAGTGCTCGATGCCAGTCCAGCCAAAAAACATGTGCTCTGGGTTCAGCAAGAGACCAGGAGTCAAGGGAACAAGGCAGAGAGATAGGAGCATTCCACTCCCTCTTCTGCCGTCATCAGAATGTACATCGTACACATACATGTCTATACAGCATACACATAAATTCACCCAGAAAAAAAAAAGAAAGAGAAGA
Source organism: Montemys delectorum (assembly GCA_019843815.1). Taxonomy (NCBI): domain Eukaryota; kingdom Metazoa; phylum Chordata; class Mammalia; order Rodentia; family Muridae; genus Montemys; species Montemys delectorum. Next base: position 15,253 of record JADRCD010226255.1, read on the forward strand.
CAGGAAAAGGGGAGGGAAGGAGGGAAAAGGAGGAGAGGAAGGAAGGAAATCAGGCAGGCTAGTGAGATGACTGAGTAGGTAAAGAAGCCTTCTACCAAGCCTGATGATCTTAGGACCCACGTGATAGAGGAAGAGAAAAAGCTCCCCAAAATTCCCCCTTTAAACTATGCTGCCTGTACCCTGGAATACTCACCCACCAACCCTACTTGCCCTTGGGGGTTGGAGGTGAGATGGCACAAAGTCAATGACACAGACTTTGGAAGCAGGTGAGCAGCAAGCTCATCTCAACACCCCTGCAAGCTCCTTTAATCCCCTCCACCTGCACCCCACCGGTCCCCAGAACCCATCTCTTCTAAATAGCAGCTGGCATTGTCTGCACCACCAATCCTTGGTTTCTCAGGTAGTCCTCAATTAGGTCCTCCTGCAGGAGACGCTTTTGCAGCTGTGCAACCCCCAGCATTCACATAGAGGTGCCCCTGCTGTTCCTGCTACAAAACTACATGCATGCACTCACACACATATAAACACACACACACACACACGCATATACACACACATACACACACACATACACACACACACACAAACACACACACACACACACACACTACAAAATGTAATAGATGCTCAAAAAGAAGAAACTACACAGTAAGTCATTATGTGAAGAGCACCTTCACTGAAGAGGCAGACTGACAGGGTGAGGGACCACCACCACTGTTACTGATCAATATGTGAGACTCATAGGAGGAGAAGAGTAACACCCCAGAAGGCAAGACAGCAAATGAAAGCCATACGAACATACAAATGTGGGAAGCCACACAGAGACGGTGAATACTGAGACTTTCAGAACAGAAAGAAGAACAGTTGTGGACAAAAGTGTCTAAAAAAAGTACAGCAGGAGCCAGCTAGATGGCTCAGATGGCACCTGCCATGCAAGCCTGGAGACCTGAGTTTGATCCACAGAACCAGGTAAAAGTAGATACACACACACACACACACACACACACACACGCACACACACGCACACACACACACGCACACATACACACGTACAAAATTATATACATACACACATACACACACATGTATATATGCCCATGTATACATACACACATACATATATACATACATACACACATATGTACATATGCACACACATACACATACACGCACTAACAATAGTAATAGTAATAGCATGATTGTAATAATAAAAATGCAACAGGAAGATAAACAGAGTTGGCAGGTATATTTGAAAGAAAAACAGAACTCTCAACATTAAAATACGATTATTTAAATAAAATAATTGTTAGTTAAATAGACAGTTCATCATGGTTGAGGAGAGAGTTCATGAAATGGAAAGTGCATATGAAAAATTCTCAAAAATATAAAGTTGAGGAGTTACAGAAGATAAAATGAGTATTGAGATGCCAAAGAGGAATGGAGAGGTGGCTTGATGGTTGAAAATATTTGATGTTCTTCCAGGGGACCTGAGTTCAGTCCCCAGCACCCAGATACACATATATACACGTAATTAAAAATAAAATTGTGATGCTGATGATGATGATAAAGATGAAGTGATAAAGATGTCAACTATGAGGTATTAAAAACAAAAATGCAGAAATAAAGCACTAAATAATAGCAATGTGCAACCCTATATCAGTACTATAGAAGTCTCACAACACTGATTTGTTGGAGAGACTAGGGAACTTTTTTAAGAACAAGGATGATTTAACTACAGAGATATAGTAAAATAAAGCACAATCCAGCTCTAAGAAATATGTCAATAAAAAATAAAAAGGATGCAAGAAAAGAGCAGAACAAATAGAAACTGGAAAAAGACGGAAGTATGTCCACACATATTCATGATGGTAAAGGTAAATTCCCGAAGCTAATAACGAAGAAGATATTTGAAACATTCATCCTCTAGGGGATCCTCACCACAGAGGCTGATGCCCTCAGACTGGCCCCTTTCCCTATGATGAGCAGCTACCAAAGTGAGCTGAATCTCTAGAGCAGTCACAGAATGATAGCATGGCCAGCATCTCACGGGATGTGGGACAAGCAAGTGGCAGAATGGCACACCTCTTTCTGCGGAGAAACACCCAGCAGAGTCTGAGTACAGGGAGCTACCATAAGGATATGACAAGAATGCCCTTTTCCCATTTCTATCCAGAATGGTACTGGAGAGGCTGGAGATATAAGCAAGTAGTATAGTGTTTGCCTAGCAAGCGTGGAGGTCCGGGTTCAATTCCCAGTGCAGGAAGAAAGAAAGAAAGAAAGAAAGAAAGAAAGAAAGAAAGAAAGAAAGAAAGAAAGAAAGAAAGAAAGAGAAAGAAAGAAGGAAGGAAGGAAGGAAGGAAGGAAGGAAGGAAGGAAGGAAGGAAAGAAAGAAAGAAAGAAAGAAAGAAAGAAAGAAAGAAAGAAAGAAAGAAAGGGGAAAGAAAAAAAAGATTCTATCCAGAGCAGTACTAGAAATCCTGGCTAAAGCAATTAGGTAAGAAAGACTAATTTTTAAATGTTTAAATAGAAAAAGAGATAAAAATATTTGTTTGCAGCTGGTGCAACACATATTTTTTTAAAAAAATCCTAAAGACTAAAGCATTCTCTCTCTCTCTCTCTCTCTCTCTCTCTCTCTCTCTCTCTCTCTCT
>JADRCD010226255.1:17911-35761 GCA_019843815.1 Montemys delectorum
CTCTCTCTCTCTCTCTCTCTCTCTCTCTCTCTCTCTCTCTCTCTCTCATACACACACACTGTTAGAGTTAATTCAATAAGGTTTCAAAATACAAAATACAAAATCAGTAGTCTAAAATTGCATGATTCTGTGCACTGGTAACTGGAAAAGAAATCCACTTCCAGTGCCATTGAAGGGAGTTAAAGAAGACATAAATTGGCAGATATCCCATGTTCATGGAGAAGAAGACCTCACCTTATTTAAATGTTAGTAAGCCCAATGTGAGCTCTTGAGGTCACAAACTTTCTGACTTGACAAGTTATTAGAGAGTTACAGTAACTGGAGCACTGTAGGGTTGGCATGAGAACAGGTGTCCAATCAGATGGGATAGACCAAAGAGCCAGAAGATACTCACATATGTGAGTGATCTAAGCGCCTTATCAAAACTGGTAAACAGATAAGGCGCTTAGATCACTCAAGGGCAGTCTTTAACCAGTACCACTAGGTATCTACATACAAAATAACTCAGCTGAACTCTTGTTAGGCCATAGGCAAAATTAACTCAAAATGGACCAAATTTCTAAATGTAAGACCCAAGAGTGTAAAACCCTGGGAAGTAAACAAAAGCCTCCAGATTCTGCATTTAGCAAAGGCTTACTGAATATGATTCCAAAACCACAACCTTAAGGGGTGTGTGTGTGTGTGTGTGTGTGTGTGTGTATGTGTGTGTGTATGGGGGGGGTATATGTATGTGTGCATGCATGTGTGTGTATGTGTGTGTATATGTGTGTGGGGGGGTTATATATGCGTGTGTGCATGCATGTGTGTGTATATGTGTGTGCATGTATGTATGCATGTGTATATGTATATGTATATATATGTGGGGGGTGTATGTGTATATGTGTGTTTATGTGGGTATATATGTGGGTGTGTGAGTACATATGTGCATGTGTATGTGCATGTGTGTGGGTGTGTGCATATGTGTGTACATGTGTGTATATGTGGGGTATATGTATGTGTGTATATGTGTGTATAGGTATGTGTGAGTGTGTTTGTGTGCACATGTGCGTGCATGTATATATATATATATATGTGTGTGTGTGTGTGTGTATGTGTGTGTGAGTGTATGCATGTGTGTGTCCATGTGTGTGCATGTGTGTATGCATGTATGTATATATAACAGGAACATGGATGTTCATCACATTATGTGTATATAGGTTATACTGTTTCACATTTGTTTACATGAAAACATGTCATGATTAAAAAAATTAACTACACCATAGTCATTTCTACTATATTCTATAGTCCTCTCTATGAGGTAGTAGATGCATGCTCATGAGGTCTCCCAAAGATTGCAACTTGCTAAGATTCCATAGGCAATAATGTAGGGCATAGGCCCTACCCTCACGGAGATCATATGAGTAACAGACATTTACTTCATTATAGGTAGGATAGAACGCTATGCTTAGCTTCCTATCCACCTTCTGCTTCCTGTTCTTCCTGCTGTAAGGGGAGAGGTACCCTGCCGCACACTCCCACCACACAGCCGCCTGTCAACCCACCTTCCCCACCATGGTGGACCTCAGTCCCTTAAACAGTGAGACAAACTGAACTTTTCCTTCCTTACACTTCTTTTGTAAAATTGACAAAAGAGACAACTAACATAAAATGTTTGTGTGATTTCTTAAGGGGGAAGTGCGCCTCTGGTGGCTCTGAAATGCTGGCAAAGTTGTCCTGCTGACTTTAACCAACGCCTTTATCAACTTTGGGTGATAGTTGGCTATAGCCTTGGGATTCGAAATGAAGTCTTTGGGCCAAGTGCCTCTCACATCACTTGGGAATCTGTTTAAAAAGAAAGAAGAAGAATTCTGGGCTCCTTTACAAGATAAGAGTCCTCATATAACAAAAGTCCCAGGTAGTCCATGCATACCTTAATCTGAAAAGCACTGAAGTATTTTCCTGTATTTATTTAAACAGTCATCTAAAATTAACTAAAAAATACCTAAAATCTCCAATATGTCTACCCTTTCCCTAGTGACTAGCTATATTTTTCCTTATATATGCCCTATGACATATGATATATAATGAGTTCATTTTCTCACGTCTATATTGAGGAAACACACTGCATCACATTTGGACCACTAGATTCAAACACCACCCCTTAACATTCATAGAGTCCACATGACCATGGATTAGACCTGCTAATGTGAAAAAGATCATATAGACTTAGTGCACAGAGCACATGCATCCCAAGCACCTTCGCCACAGTTTGTGTCTCTATTCTTGCAGTCATCATGGGTAACCACAGCATGAGACTATGAAAGGGAAAATTCCAGAACATCAGTCTCATGCAGTGCCTATGTATATTAAACTTTATCATATCTTTACAAACACAGCTATTATATTAATATATGGAAATGTATTAGAATATATCATTACATTTATTTATTATTTATATATTTATACTTTATATGGTTTATATAATATATAATTTATATAACATATTTTATATAATTTATGTGTCACATGTTATATATACTACTTTATGTAATTTATATAATATGTATATAATTAATATGCTATATATTGTGTATAATATATATATGGGAAAGAACTCTACATGCATTTGGTACTCTTTATAGTTTTGAGCCTTACTGCCAGTCTTGGAAGTTGTCCCCAGTTAGATAAGGAAGACCACTGTAATTCAAGAAGTTGTCTGACAACTTCTCCTGAAGAAACGCAGACATCTTTATAGACGTTCCCATTTAATCATCTATTCTTCTATTGACTGCGACCCTGACAGACCCGCCTGTCTGAGGCAGCTATGGACATGCCCCCATCCTCGTGGACCTTAAACATGGGTGGTTACAGAATGCACATGAAAAGATAGTCATTGTGGTACATCTACACAATGGAGTACTACTCAGCTATTAAAAACAATGAATTTATAAAATTCTTAAGGAAATGGATGGATCTGGAGAGTATCATCCTGAGTGAGGTAATCCAATCACAAAAGATCACACATGGTATGCATTCTTTGATAAGTGGTTATTAGCCCAGAAGTTTGGAATACAGGAAGAACGACCCACAAACCATAAGAAACTTTAGAAGAAGGAAGACTAAAAGGTGGACATTTCATTCCTTCTTAAAAAGGGGAATCAAACACCCACAGAAGGAGTGGCAGAGATTAACTATGGAGCAGAGACTGAAGGAAGGACAAGCATATAGCTATCTCCTAAGAGGCTCTGACAATACCTGACTAATACAGATGTAGAGGCTCACAGCCATTCATTGAACTGAGTACACGGTCCCCAATGAAGGAGTTAGAGAAAGGTTCTATGGAGCTGAAGGGTTTGCAGCCCCTTAGGACAAACAACAATTACTAACTAGTACCCTCAGAGCTCCCAGGGACCCAACCACCAATCAAGGACTATACAGGGTGGGATTGAATGTACTGGCAGCAGGTATATAGTAGAGGATTGCAAATTCGATCATCAATAGGAGTAAAGGACCTCGGCCTTGTGAAGGTTTTGTGCCCCAGTGTAGGGGAATGCCAGGGCCAATAAGTGGGAGAGGGTGGGGTGGCAGGCATGGGGAGGGGGGAGGCAACAGGGGTTTGTTCTTGTTGTTTTTGTTTGTTTGTTTGTTTGTTTTGGAGGGGAAAATGGGAAAGGGAAAATGTACATGTAAATAAAGAAAATATCTAATAAAAAAAATAATAATAAAAGCATTATCTTAAAAAGTAAAAACAAAACAAAAAAAAAAACCAAAAAAAAAATTAAAAAAAAAAAAAAGAAAGAAAAGATAGTCATTACATTCTTGGCTTGTTCAATATGGTGGAAATGTTCCCATAGGCAAATGAGTGGAGCATCCAGAACAGAAGCCTCACAGTTTGTAGTGTTGAGCCTGGTATTATCTTGATTACATGATCCTGGGGCCAAAAGCTACTTCTGTGGGTATCAGATCCAAAAGCTTACTCATATCTGCTGTTCAGGGGAATCAAAACACTGAAATGGAGCTCCAAATTGGTAAAAACCACTGAGTCCATTTACTGCTCTTGAGAACATATATATAAATGTACATATATGCCAGTATATGCATAAGTGCCTTTTAAGTTACTACATAAGTAAAAAGAGCATGTCTTTTTCCTCAGAAAAATCAATTATATTAACATTGTGTTGCCTATAGTCATAACTGGTACCATATGTAATGAATGAAGTATAATCCTGGAAGCCAATTCAAAACATGAAGACTAAAGAAAAACACCCTTCAAAAAATAAAGAATGCTCTTCCAGGTGTGCTGCTAAATACCTGTAATCTTATCACCTGGAAGCAGAGGCAGGAGGATCACTCCAAGCTTAGAGTCAGCCTGGGCCATACAATGAGCTCCGAGCCAGACTTGGCTGTATAGTGTAACTCTGCCTAATAGCAATAAGAAGAAAGAAGGGTGGGAGGAGGGAAAGAGAGAGGTGGGAGAGAGGGCGGAGAGAGAAAGGGTTCTTCTGGATTTGCACATCACAAAAAGGAAAATTTGTGTTGCAAAGTTTTGGGGGTTTTGTTTGTTTTGGTTAGTTGGTTGGTTGGTTGGTGGGTTGGTTGGTTGGTTGGTTTTAGGGATTTTCGTTTTTGTTTTTGTTTTTTGAGAAAGGGTTTCTCTGTGTAGCCCTGGCTATTCTGGATATCTCTCTCTCTCTCTCTCTCTCTCTCTCTCTCTCTCTCTCTCTCTCTCCTCTCTGAAGACCAGGATGGCCTTGGCAGAGATCCACCTGTCTCTACCTCTGCCTCCCGAGTGCTGGGACGAAAGCCATAGGCCACCACTGCCCAGGAACAAATGTTAAATTTTGATGTGGAGTCTACTGAACTATTTAGTAGCTCCCTCTCAAGTCAGTCAAGGAAAGACAAGAGGTGGGGCTTCCTGGGTCCCAGGTTACACTCAGCAGGCGGGTTTAAGCTCCCTGATAATGGTTCTTACAGTACCCTCAACATCTAAATTCCTGCCCAACAGGTCTCTGTACCAACATGCCTCACATCACACGACACACACAAAAAAAAAAAATATTGAACTAATAACAGTGTACCTACAGTATCCAAACTAACAGGCTTTTTTTTTTTTTTTAAATCACTTTGGAGGGTAAATGACAGCCATTAGGTTCCTTAGAAACAGAGACCTCTCTTGCTTTCCTGCGGTGTCTGAAAATATTTATTCTCCTAACTGGGTGCTATTCAACTTTTTTTTTTTTTCATTTTCCTTGGAAAGAACCCATTATACAGTGAAGTATTTATCTTTCTCTTCAAGCTGGCCTCCTAAGAAATAAAGAAAACATCTAGAACACTCTGAAATGACAGCAGAGTACATTCTGAGCATGGGGGGAGCAGATTCGAAGAACATTAATCTGACCCCCAAAGAGAGAAACACTTGGAATCAATTTTCTTTCGATTAATGCAATAAATGCTGTCTGCACTCCGTGTGCCCGAGGAGAAGCGCCCTGAGATGAAGGAGGTCTCCCCAACCTTCCCTATACAACCAGTGGTTGCCCAAATTGAATATGCATGAAGAGTTCACGTGAGCCCTCTTAAATCCAAGAACCAGGCCCTGCCTGTGTAATAAATCTCACCAGTACTCTGCTATTAGACAGGGGATTAAAACTAATCTAGCAATCCCCCAACCAAGCGCCGAGTGGATTAAAATGGAAAACGCAAGGGAGTCGGAAGATGCTTAATGCTAAATAACAAACATTTCAATCAGAGAAATCATTTTTTATCTTCTTGTTTATGCTAAGTAGATACTATTAGACTTAATATCTGTATTAACCCAAGTGGAGGAAAGAAACAGGATGATAAAAAAAAAAAAAAAAAGTATTTAGGTGCCTTTGTATAACAGCCCAAAATGATAATAATAGTAAAGACAAAGACAAACGGACAGACATACACAAGGAACGCATGGATCTTTAGCTAGACGGTTTGCTCCTAGTGGGTCCACTCTAGGGATGATCACCTTCTTAATTTTCCTGTAAGCTGGAGGAGTGCACACTTTAAGAGTTGCATCATTCAAGACAAAAGAATTTCCAGTCTAAGCAAGCACAAGACCTGTGTGGGTCTGCGTGGGTCTGCGTGGGTCTGCGTGGGTCTGCGTGGGTCTGCGGGGGTCTGCGGGGGTCTGCGGGGGTCTTCGTGGGTCTTCGTGGGTCTGCGTGGGTCTGTGTGAGTCTGCGTGGGTCTGTGTGGGTCTGCGGGATCTTCGTGGGTCTGTGTTGGTCTGCGTGGGTCTGTGGGGGTCTGCGGGGGTCTTCGTGGGTCTTCGTGGGTCTGTGTGAGTCTGCGTGGGTCTGTGTGGGTCTGCGGGATCTTCGTGGGTCTGTGTTGGTCTGCGTGGGTCTGCGGGGTCTTCGTGGGTCTGTGTGGGTCTGCATCGGGCCCTTGGCATATATATTATGGCTTCCAGTTCAGTGTTTTTATGGGATTCCTGAGTGTGGGAATGAGAAGGTTTCTCTTTCTTGTGCCATTTCTAGGGCTCTTATCTTTCTGCCTGTTTGTTTTGTCCAATTCCAATGTGTTGGTTAGCTGTCGTTTTTATCTTATTTTATTTTATTATCAAAAAAATCCCAGCCTAATCCAAAGCAGACTCTCCACGTATACTTCTCATGGAAGATGCATCTTTCTTTGCTTTTTTGTTTTTGTTTTTGTTTTACTTGGCCAAAATTACCCCAGCTCCCAATAGAAAGGCCCCACTCAGTTTGAAACTAGACAATGTCCCTCATGAGGCCCAAGCCTCCTAGAAGCTGGAGCTGGTTGCCACTGTAGGGTAGTGAGCATGGGCAGGCTCTCTTTAGCACCGCCTATAATGAGCCATATCCACATCTGGCATCTCCTGCCAGCTGGGGAACACATTAGGCTCCAAGCTGCAGGCTGGACCCCTGCTGTGGTAAAGCACTGCACTGGAAAGAATCCATAAGGTTTATCTGAAATATTGTTGTACCTTTCAACTCCGTCATCTTCTTCAGTTTTCTACTTCTGGGTCCTGTTAAGCTGTTTCTTAGACATCTGCATTTCAACTTGAACCCTTCCCTGGAATCTGCCCAGCCCCTCCCTCGTCTATCAAACAAAGAAAGCAACCTTCAGGTTCCTCCTCCTGTGTCTTTCTGAGTGATGACTCCCAAGTCCTGTCCAGGCTTCCTTACAAAAATCAATTGTTCCAAATAGTTGTCATGTTAAAATGGAGCATGGTCCTGGGACACTTACCTCATCCCCAGTGTCCCAGGAACTATTCCATCTAAGCCCGGTACCAAACATGGAATGCTTGGACCAGACATGGAACTTTGGACCAGCTTTCAGGCCTCAACTACAGCAGCTCACTCCATTTCCACTGAGCCAGGGTTTGTTTGTTCAGAAAGCTTTACACATTCCCCAGTAGCTGGAGGAGCTAAGAGTTATAACAAAGGAGACACAAGGCAGCAATAAGGTCTCTCGCTTCTAGCATCTTCATGTGCAAGTTTTTTCAGTGAAGCTGCTAGGCCATCTTATGCTTGTTACAACAGAAAAAGAACCCAGGTTAGAGAACCTGTCATGTGGCCATCTCAACAGAGTAAGCTTCCTAGCAGTTTGTAAATGGCCATCAATGACTAATAGGTCATTCTAGGATATGGTGGAAGTGCTAGGAATGTCTCCAAGCAGAGCTTAGTCGAAGAGAGGTGGCATGCTTCTGTAAAGATATTCCAAAGTTTCTCATTTTTGGTAGAATGCTAGTCTTATCGGTGAAAGTCACCAACAGCCTGACTCAAGCCCCTTACATCTCTACAAGAAGACAACTTTGGGACAAACAGCTAGTTTTCTACAGAAGTTCCCAAATAGTTGGCCAGGGCACATAAGAGGTCACAGAGCTAAATTTAACATGCAAGCAATCTCATGCCCTAAGATCAGGGACTCCATATGCCTGTGGTATTCAAATGTCTTTTATGAAATAGTTACAATAACACTACATTTGTTGGGTCTTATGGGGCACGTAAATGTGTGTAAAAGCCAGAGGTCGCCCTCCGGTGCTTTCCAGTCTGTTTATTGAGGCAGGGGCTCTCTGTGAACTGAAATGCACTGAATAGGCAAGGCTATTCAGAGGCTAGCTGGAGATCTCACCAGCGTTGCAAGCACAATCCACTGTGCCTGGCTTTTTCTAATGTAAGTTCTTAGTGCCTGAGCTCAGGGCCTTGTGCGTGTGGGGAAAATACTTTGCCAACTGAGCTATAGGGAGGAAGGGAAGGGAGAGAGGGAGGGAGGGAGGGAGGGAGGAAGGAAGGAAGGAAGGAAGGAAGGAAGGAAGGAAGACAGAGACGGAGAAAACAGGGCCTTGTGCATGCTAGACAAGTATTCTATCACATGTCCCCGTGCTGGGAGACTTTGGATTGGCAAAATTTTTAAATATAATGAAAACTGCCAGGGACTTTGTGGACTAAGAAACTGTCACTTTCACCACCTTGGATTTAAAATTCAAAAGCACCATCACCGCAGAATGTAGTTTCTCACATGCCGTCTGTCTGTCTGTCCGACTGACACACCCCAGGAGAAGAAGCTGATTCTGGGACAGGGCTGTAAATACCAACAGAAAATAGATGGAGGCCAGGATGGTGCGCCCATGCCTAACATCTAGCTACTGGGTTCTGTATCTGCTTGCTCCTCCATTCTTGCTTTCAAAGCCAGCCATTGGCTCAGTCTGAGGGTACCCTGACTTCCCTAAGCACAGAGAATGCATCGGCTCCCGTTTGCCGGCTGTGAATTTCACATGCACACACTGTCACTGACCCCTATTTTCTGTAAATATCTACAGAAAATATTCACTAGAAACGCAAATGCCTGTTTCTCATCACTATGCGTGTACGCATATGTGTGTGCATGCATGTGCAGTGTATTTGTGTTCATGTATGTGTGTTTGTATGCATGTGTTTGTGTGTGTATTTTATGTACATGTATATGTGGATGCATATGTGTGTGCATGTATGTGTGTGTATGTTTGTGGCTATCCATGTGATCTTACGCTGTTTATAACAAGTTACCTTTAATCACCTAGAAGATATGTCATAGTTTACTTCCAGGGTCCTCTGAAAAGCTGATCAAGTTTCCTCTCCATCCCTTTTAGATATGGCCATTCTCTCTGGAGAAAGAAGTTTCCAAATGTTACTGGGCTCAAAGGACAGAGGTGTGATAATTTTAGATCCATGTGTGGGCATCCACTATTCAATTCAATCCTAGTGAGGAGAGTTGGTGCCTGTTGGCTCTATAGACCCCATTCCAATTGTAGATGCCAACAAGCTGGAAGATTCAAAACTTGGGAGAAAGGATGTGAGATCGGCCTCTTGGCCCTCAATTATTGCTGATGACCCATTGGGTGTCTCAAACCTTTGACAATGACAGTTTCTACCAGCTGAGGAGATGGCTCAGTCAGGGACATGCTTGCCCTACAAGCACGAGGACTTGAGTTTGATCCCCAGCACTTATATTTTAAAAAAGCCAAGTATAGTGGCATGCTAGTGACCCCAGCAATGGCAAGGTGGACAAAGACAAATCCCTAGAGCTCACTGGCCAGCCAGCATAGCCTAAGATTTGAACCCATGACCAGTGAGAATTTCTATCACACATGCACACTGGAACACACACACACACACACATACACATGTGCACACTCAAGCAATATACCATGTATATGCATGTATGTGATCATTTCTGTCACCAGACATGCAAGTGAAAGTCTAATATTAAATAATACACATGACTCCCCATGCCAAAATTGACATTTTACTGTCTCCAAGACTGATCTGAAACAGCTTCTGTCTGTCTGTCTGCCTCTCTCTCTCTCTCTCTCTCTCTCTCTCTCTCTCTCTCTCTCGTTCCTTGCTCTCTTGCACACACACACTCTCTCTCTTGTCTGTCTGACATGGTTCCTTGCTTCTGTCTGTCTGTCTGTCTGCCTCTCTCTCTCTCTTTCTCTCTCTTGTTCCTTGCTTTCTCACACACACACTCTCTCTCTTGTCTGTCTGACATGGTTCCTTGCTTCTGTCTGTCCGTCTGCCCCTCTCTCTCTCTCTCTCTCTCTCTCTCTTTCTCTCTCTCTTGTTCCTTGCTCTCTCGCACACACCACTCTCTCTCTCTCTCTTGTCTGTCTGACATGGTTCCTTGCTTCTGTCTGTCTGTCTGCCTCTCTCTCTCCCTCTCTCTCTCTTGCTCCTTGCTCTCTCGCACACACACACTCTCTCTCTTGTCTGTCTGACATGGTTCCTTGCTTCTGTCTGTCTGTCTGTCTGTCTGACATGGTTCCTCATCAGTAGTCTTCAGAATTCATCTCGTGTGACACAGAACTGAAAATGACCGTAAACCCTTCAGAACTGAGTCTCCTCCTGCAGAGAGGAGCCTGTACTGAAGACATGAAATCAAACCACCTGCCCTTTTCTTTCAAATGTCCTCAAATGTGCCACAGTTCAGCTTTGATCCTGTGTCCCAGTGTTTTACTGCTCTTACCGGCAGGAGAGAATTGTCGTCGTATGTGGATGTCTAACCTAAATCCTTCATGCTGCAATTTACATCTGTTCCCTTTGTTCAAAATGACTGCGTTTCTTCCTCCACCTGCTCCCCATTAGAGGACTCTTACATACTTTGGGGTAATCATCTGGAGGAGAGAAAGACATAAACTCCTACAGCTGAGGGCAGCGGCTCTTTCCACACAGATGTGTGAGTCACTGTAGGTTGGTGAGAGGTTTGTGAGCAGCAGCGCGTGGATGAGGCTTCTGGGGGCCAGCTCCCCTCAGATAACAACAGGAAATAGATAACAGAAGTATAGTTAAAAACAGTAACACTGGATCAGCAACACGCAGGCGCACGCACGCATACACACACACACACACACACACACACACACACACGCACTCATTCACACATGCACGCGCACCACGCTGTGTGGGGGGGTGGCTTTAGTGGGATAAAATGAGAATACGCTGGGAATCCCCTTCTGTGACGAACACTACTGAAATCTAGATGCTTCCGAGACGTTCTCCAGCGTTTACTATCTGAGAAAGACTAGTAACAGCTATAAGAAAGCCAAACTAGCCGATTCTGCTGAACAGCCAAGCTGCTCGTCTGATTTCCATTATGCTGTGGTGTCTAAACCACCAGTATGTGTTCCCTACCTGTATCTTGATAAGTGTTTTGTCATCAATCTGGTATCTTGGCTTGTGTTCTGGGCCGTCATGCAAGAAGCATGATCTAGTACGTGTTCCACACATTCCCTACGTCCTTAGATGTTCTGCTTTTAAAAAAACAAACAGACCTTGGGAGGCAGAGGCAGGTGGATTTCTGAGTTCGAGGCCAGCCTGGTCTACAGAGTGAGTTCCAGGACAGCCAGGGCTACACAGAGAAACCCTATCTCGAAAAAAAGAAAAAAAAAAAAAACAAAAACACCAAAAAAAAAAAAAAAAAAAAAAAAAAAAAAAAACCAAAACCAAAAATCAAAAAACAAAAAAACAGACAAACAAGCAAACCTCCAAGAATGGGTCACAGATGACCAGTACTGCAATATCACAATGGAGCACGTTAGAAATATCCAAATATCCATTCCCAGAGCCATGGGGTGAGGGAGTGGAGGTGGGGGGTGGGATGGCTCAGTCAGTAAAATGCTGGCTGCATACAGGTAAGGACCGGAGTTGGATCCTCAGCATCCGTGGGAAAAGGTAGGGTTGTAATCTTGGTGCGGCCAAGGCAGAGACAGGAAGATCCAGTCAGCCAGGGTCGCCCAATGAGTAAGCTCTGCCCAATGAGGAAGCCCCGCCCGATGGGTAAGCCCCGCCCGATGCAGGGGTAAGCTCCAGGTTCAGGAAGAGACTGGAGGGAAGAAATTGGGAACCAACACCAGATTCTGGCTCACACATACCAGAGCGCGCGCAGGAACACAAACACACGTACACACTCACAAAAACAAAAAACCACATGTGCCCAGATGATGATTTCCCCTTTAGACAATTGATTTGACCTGTGTCTTTTGAACAATATATTTAAGTCTAGGAACTCTGATCACCTTCCCATACCTCTATTACCTCATCTAGAAAATGGGCATAAACTACCCCATGCTACTTGCTCACTTCTTGGGTCTCGGAGGTTGATATCTGCCTCCTAAAGAAAGGCAGATATCAACGTGAGCCCTACACTGGGGAGTCCTGTGCCCTGGGGTAGGCAGTGACTGAGCATGCTCCGGAAGAAGAGCGGGGGGAGGGGGCGGGGGGGGATTCCTTGCTAGAAAATACATCTGTCCCTCATCCAAACTTCACTCGGTGCATGGCAGGAGAACAGCCTAGACATTCCACCAGCTGCTGTCGGAGGGAAGGAGGGGAGACTCATCTGCTGGCAAGAGCTTCCCTCCTCTCTGTCTTGGCTGTCAAAAGCAAACACAAACACTCCTGGGTTAAGCCAGCCCAGCTGGAGGGCCAGCCCAACGCCCAGCCATCTGCGAGGCAACTTACAGCCCTGGAGCTCTCTCTGTAAGACAAAAGGCAAAGAGAGGGAACCAGAGAAGGGCCGCAGTGTGACTCCAGGGGCTTTTGCTCTCTCCTTCCTTCCGACCTTGTGTCATCCCTGCCCTCTAAGGGGACCAGAACTAAAGAGACAGAAGAGGGGTTCATGCAACAGAATGTTCTGGAGACCATCAAGCAAGACCCTCATCAGATAGAACATTCACTTGGCACTTCTACCTAGAGCTGTGCTGCAGGGCCATGATAGGGTCTGAGTGGGTCCCTCACCCATGGCGCTGAGCCCCTCCTGGCTTGAATTGACAACACTAGATAGACAAGTCAGAGATTAAAAGAAACAAAGCCAAACTGAGTCCCAGGGGCTGTTCTCTGACATCTAAGCTATGTGAAAGAGGGGAACATGTGAGTCCTTTGTCAATTATCCCAATGACAACGACAAAATGTAAGATTGGTCCCACTAACTTGAGAACCATGTACAGCACATACTACTAGTGGACCATTTCACTGGTGAGTGATGAGGGCCAAGAACCCCTCACATGAAGGAGGAGAACAAGGTAAGACGCCTGAAACCTGACGCATGCGCACATAGCACCCTGGTTCCATGGCCATCTCCTTCCAAGTAGCTGCTTGGTTCAAGCATCCTTGCCACACAGGTCCCTGGCCCTCAGTGTCCTCTCTCAGCCTGACCCCACCTCATGTAATCCTTTGATCTCCTTCCCTCTTCCCTACCTCAGCCTAGCCAATCTGATTTCAAACTTTAAAAGGTGACAATTTTGATGGGACAAATCACAGGGGTGGACTCCAGCCAGCTGAAGCACAGAGCCAAACACCCTCACGCAGAATTAACCCCACAACTCCAAAGGGAAGGAGCTGTTTCCAGAACATTTGTTTCATTGATGAATAAAGATGGGTTCTATTTAGTGACGTTTTTTGAAATTTGTTTTTGTTGTAGAGTGGCCTAATCAAGCTCATTAACATGCACTGTCTCATACAGTTAGTTTTAGGGTGGGAACATATAAAATTCTCTTAGCAAGTTTCAAAATGTATCACTTTTATTATTAACTATGATTCCCTTCTTGGACAGTAGATCTGAACTTATTTTTCTATCTAATTGAAATCTTACTTTGGTCAATATCTCCCCAATACCCTGCAAGCTCTGTTCTATTTTAAGAATTTCTTTCTTCCTTTCTTCCTTTCTTTCTCCTTCTCCTCCTAAATTTTATATAGGAATAAGATCACATGTTACTTTGTTTTCTGTGCCTGACTGATATCTCATGACTGAATATACTCCAGATTCAACTATTATTTCCCAGGTTACATGAATTCCTTCTTTTTTAGGGGTATATAATATTCCACTGTGTACCATCCCAGCATCCCATGATAGACAGACAGGTGGATTCTGGGCCTCAGCTGTTGTGGACAAGGCTGAATGAGCATGGAATGGCGGATGGCACTTTGACGTACCCGTTTCATTTCCTCTGGATGTAAGCCCATTGGTGACTGGTCAAGCAGTAGTAGATCTATTTTTCTATTTTTCAAGGACCTTCCACACTGGTTTCCTCTATGACTGATTGCATCTCATCTCCCACCAGCAGTTCCCAGATAACAATTTTTTATTTTCTTTCCATCTCGGGAGTTCTTTCTCTGTAAAACAAAACAGAAATCAACATCCAAGGCAAGAGAGATATAGATGCCCTGTGGATCACTTTTCCAGATGAGGCAGGAAGACATGTGTACATACGGCAGGTGTTCTAGTGAGCGGTGCCAGTCATCTCCCCGTCACCCCCACCCCAGCTCCTTCTCCTTGCTTCCACACCCGCAAACATGCCTGGCTATGTTTCTATTTCGTGGGACAAGCTACATAAACACACATAAATGCGGTTAGATTTGAAACATAAGATCTGTAACGGCCTCTGACACGGAGAACACACTTGATAAATAATGAAGCAGCTTCTTCTACCAAGACGGTGGGAATTTACCATTGGGAAGGGAGGCAGAGCCCCTCTACCCTGACACACACAGAGTTCAAGACACCACAAAAGGAATACCACCCAGGGTCTCCATCCATTTGTCTCATGTGTCGGCTCAACCCAACCCACCTTCATCTTCCTCTGAACTAAGACAAAGAGGTCTAATGTGTTCCGGGCAGTGTCACAAAGCACGGCAGAAGTGAATGGGGTTTATAAGATTAGATACTTTCTCTCCAGGCAGTGGGTCAAATCAGACCCTTCACTCAGCCAGCCCGGTGGATAATCTCCTTTGATCACTTTCAATCAGACTAAGTGTCTGCAATCTATACAATGGCCACTAATTTAGTGGAAACAAATAATTTGGAGAGCCCGATTATCGAAAGATGAGACAGAACACAAGGTCCAGACTGGGTAAGCATGCTGGAAGTTTGCTCTTGGCTCGTTTTATTCAAAGCTGTCGTGACCCATACTGCATTACTGCATTAGGGACTTAGAGTTGGTCTGCTAAGCTTAAAAATATAAAAAGAAGAAAAAAAGAAAAGAAAAGAAAAATGGATATTGGATATTGTCTCTCTCTCTCTCTCTCTCTCTCACACACACACACACACACACACACACACACACACACTCATGAGTTCCTCATTTAAATAAGGAAAAGTGTACAATGCATCAGTTAAATTCCAAGCCTTTGTCACTGACACACGGAGCCATCCATTGCCTGGACAACTTAACATGAAAGGGTTTCATTGTGTGAAAACCAGAGCCTCTTTTTTATATAAGATAATGTATAAAATTCTAGTTATATAACCAGACAGCATCACAAAGCTCTGTGGGTCCTGGAAGTCTCTCTCTCCCCCGCCATGGATAACAAGGCATGGGGTTTTGCTTGCTTTGATTAATTTCAGAATATTGCACTGAACCTGCATAATCCCTAAGACAGCAGAGGAGAGAAGGAAAAGAGATGGGCAATGATAAAAAAAAAAAAAATGTAGTGATCGGGCAGAGGCTGTGTTCTGTCCCTGCTGTACAACACACCGCACACACACACACACACACACACACACACAGGCACACACACAGGCACACACACAAGGCACACAGGCACATAGACACATACACACACACACATACACATACACACACATGCACACATACATGCACGTGCACACACCATCACCACCACCATTACAAAACTGATTTCATTTCAGCAAGTACCAACCACAATAATGGTCAACGTACAAAACGGCCTTTGACTCTAGGACTTAAATGATATGCACGAGGCTGCAGCAAGCTTAAACAAAACCTCTGGGGTGTCGCCAGGGCTGTGATCAGATATATAACATCACTGGGAAATGCATACCGCCTTTTTTTTTCTCTCTCTTTCAAATCACAGCAGCCATTATTTATACAAGTACTGAATATGGAAAAGGCTCTGACAACTTTACAGTGGTGTTTGGATGGATGAAGATGCAGGATGATGGATGAGGGAGACAGAGGATTCCCTTATTAAAGCATCAAATTCGCCTCTAAATATCAAACAGACATCTTAGCCCTAACCACGCACTGCTTCCTACTCAAAATCATATAGACCGAACACATGAACGGGCTCTCTTTGATAGAAAAAAGGCAGGGTGTTTGCCTAATGAGTAGTGTTAATTTTGGACGAGGCCATTAAGTACCTTTTTTTCTGCATAATGTGAACTCAGAGTCCATGCCTATCAAGCAGGAATAAACGTGACAATTCACAAATATAAATGAATGTTGGCAGAAATGGGACCGATCCCCACCCTACCATTCTGTTCTAAAATTTTAGTAAATAATTTCAGCAGATAGCATCTTCCAGCTATATTTTTAGTGTCTTTCTTGACAGGAGAGCTACTCTGAAGGGATGAAAACTCACCATTTACTCTGTGATTTTTTTTTTTTTAATACTGTGCTCGGATTAAAAATATATAGACACACATGCACACGGCATTGGTAGCACTGCAGCGCCCACTAGTGGACACTCTGTAACTGCAGCGGCATCCTGTCTCCAGTGTACATTTAACAAACCAAGTGTGTTCATCGGAGAAGGGTAAAATCAAAAACGAACAAAAGAACAGAAGATAAAATGAGCCTGATAAATGAAGCGTGGCCACTTGATTCTTATTGTTTTCATACGGTGATGAGACTGGTTTGTATAAAGAGAAAAACTTCTCTCCACAAACCTCAACTCTACCTTGGATCTTCCTGTAAGATTAACCGTAGGCAGAGAAACATGGTCCTGATATTCACAAAGTGTCTGTGTCTAAGGAATCTTGCCTCAAAGTTCAACTAGAAGAAACGATGGTGTCCAAAAACAAGCAAACAATCAAGCAACAAAACCAAATGCCTGTTTCCAAAGGAAGCCAGTTCTACCCCAGTCACCTCGCCTATCTCTGGCCCCCAAGCAATGACATCACTGGGAAGTGGTCTTTTGGCATCCGCATAGTCTAACATGTAATCCAAGAGTAATGTGATTACAATTTGCCAGGAAGCAGTATTTACATATTGCTAGTGTTTCCAGTTCCTTTCCTTACAATGAAAAACAAGCTTCCTTTGGTATTTTAATGTTGCTAAGTACAATGATGATTAAAGCCTCTCTCTCTCTCTCTCTCTCTCTCTCTCTCTCTCTCTCTCTCTCTCTCTCTCTCACATACACACACATACACACACACACACACACACACACACACACACACACAGAAATATTTTTCACACATAAGCCCAGAGGTTTTTCTTTAGTTTCATATCTAAGAATTTGTATATTTTTAAGAAGCTTATTTTAGAAAAAAAAAAAAACACATGCTAACACATTTCTAAAACTTCATTCACAAAGCTGTAAAGGAACAAAGCATTCTTAATTCATGTTAACTAAGACATCTTATTTAACAGGAGTGTGTTGAAAGGAAACAACACAAGCCAGGAAATCAAGACTATAAACTATTTTTAAAATCTGAAGGGTTTGCACAATGCAAATTAGGAGTTGTATTTTAACACAGTGAACTGGTGATATCTTATCATAACAGCCAATTGTGGAGGTCTGAGTCTTTGCTTTCTTTGATTAAAAAAAAAAAAAAAAAAACTTTCCCGAGGAGGTGGAAGGTGGAAGTGAGGACTCTTTGGAAAGACCAAAGAGCTTGACTGGTGACCTTGCCCAGAGAGTTGTTCCAAGGCTCATTCCTGAAACATGCCACTGCCCCTGCTGGTGGGCACCTAACTCTGAAGCTGTCAGAAGCCCAAGCCTGGGTATCTCCTCTTTGTTGAAATTTAACAAAGACACATCCTTCCTGAATCATAGTTGAGCAATCAAACCTTTGCATGGGTTGTTTTGGAAAGAAAGAAGGCGAAGAAGAAGAAGAAGAAGAAGAAGAAGAAGAAGAAGA
>JADRCD010226256.1:4920-33557 GCA_019843815.1 Montemys delectorum
GTGTGTGTGTGTGTGTGTGTGTGTGTGTGTGTGTGTGTGTGTCCTATCCAGCATTTCTCAGCCCTCGCTACCACAGCACACACAGAACTCTATGACCTCTCTACAGGAGGCTATCACAGTTTGGGGGCCCCTTAGTCAGACTCAGACCATCCCTGGGGATGAGAGAACAAACCAGCACATACTTTAGTAGCTGAAAAACACACGACTAGAGCTTCTAAACACTCAGCAGGATTACAGAGAGGCACACCAAGGTTCAGGGCCAGGACATAAGCCGGGCACACAGCTAAAAGGGAACATCGATGAAAAAACACCCTCACTATAATCGATTTCCATACAATCTCCACCCATCTATCCCCACTGAGAAAGACTGGCTGCTTCCTATTAGATTGTATATAGCCAGCCAGTGGGTCTTGAGCCAGTTTGAAACGCTGCCAGCTTTCTTTGGTTGGCATATGGAAAGATTTCAAAGCCAGCCTTGCCCTCCTCATTTCTTGCCAACTTCCTTCGCTCCAATAATTTCATGCCCTGAAGCTCTTAAAAACTCCAATTCCTCCTCCCATCCAAACCACTGCACTAGCTATTTCCTGTCTAGCAGCCAGATCTGCTTTTGTGCCTGAATAGAAGCCCAAGACTCTGATAGAGCAGTCTGTAGATTTAACCTGGCTGACCCCCTGGGCTGAGGACCCTGGGCAGCTGACAGGCACCTCTTGAAGCGCAGGATCCAGAAGGGCCTGGCCTGGGGCAAAGGCAGGACAGTGTTGCTGAGCAGGCTTTCATTAGAGAGCTCAAAGTCAGGAACTGGCCAAAAGAACAACTGGTGAGCAAGGTGGCTGGTAGCACACTTCTGCCAGGACTCCTTCATGCCAGGCGTCCCTCTGTGCCTGACCAGAGCAGCCAACACCATGTCAGACCAGCATCTGATGGAAGCACACGGGTATAACTGACAGACCCTGAACTCAATTTCTGACCTCAGTTTTGTGCAATTTACAGGTCCCAAATGGTATCTACAGCCCCTAGGTTTTTTCCCCACACTCCCATTAATCCCAGTGTGCTTCCCAGCTAGGCTGACAGAAATTCCACCCTGCCTGCCACTGCTCTGGTCTGAACCTCCTGTCTCTGTCTTCTCTTATTCCTCCTGTCTAGTCTGTTGGGAAATCTTGCTGAATTCACCTCACTCCACAGCTAGAATGTGGCTTTGGTCCTCCCATGGCCCACATGGAGGCCACACTCCTGTGTATCATCGGCTTGTCAGGTGACGGCCTCTACTCCCCCTCCCTTCCTCCTGCTTTCCCATCTTCTTCCTGTTTAGATATTCCAGTATAAGCTCAGCTCTGCCTGAATAACAAGCTTTGATGTTCATAAAGAAGTAGCTGTGGTAGATGGAGTAAGACACCCTTTGTGGGCAGAGAGCAGTGTGTTCCTTGAACAGAGTCATAAAGACACTATCTT
This sequence comes from Montemys delectorum, assembly GCA_019843815.1. NCBI lineage: Eukaryota > Metazoa > Chordata > Mammalia > Rodentia > Muridae > Montemys > Montemys delectorum. Next base: position 6,370 of record JADRCD010226256.1, read on the forward strand.
TCTCCAGGACCAAGTTCAGACAGATTTCCTAAGAGCCTCTTATATGATTGGAGTTTTCTGAGTTCATGGATTCTCGGCACCTGTAAACTGTACTCAAGAGACACGAGAAAGAGGAATGAATGTGGACGGGGGCCCAAGCAGGCTGCTGTGCCATGAGAAAGGAAGTGTCTCCAGGAAGCAGCCCAGTGTCCAAGGGCCCTGGCGACTATGCCACAAGCGAATTCATTCTGGGCAGTCCCTTCCTGTAGGACCTGCCCAAGCACACCCCTCAAGACTGCCCTTTATCCAGTTCCTCTCTGCATCCCTCACTCTGACCCAGCCTACAGTCTCCTCGTTGTTCTCAGACACTTAAGCCAATGCCCACCTGCAATCCTGTGACCTCGACACTATTTATGCACACCATAGTCCCCATCACACCCTTAGCCTTCTCCTAAACATCACCTCTGTAAGACTGTCCACAGTCCCCAAGGAATGCCATACCCTCTCACAGTGCCATCTCCCTAACCACTAGACTCCTGCTTGTTCTCCACCTATGAAGAGTGCCCCTACAGCCCACCCTTCTGAGGAGGCAGCTCCAGTCCTGTGTGACATGAGGGACAGATGGGCCAGCACAGAATGAGGTCTCATCTGGACAGTGCAAACACAGCACTAGGGCCACAACAGCAGCCTTCCTTTCAAGAAGAGCCAACACTGAGGGATCACGTGGTGGCTGGCACCAGCTGGTGTAAGTGTCAAAGTCACATGGGGCCTGCAGAACTTAAGAAGGAAGCATGGCAGCTCCAGCTGGACAACTGGAAGAAGGCATTCAAGGCACACGTGGAACCATGCCCCACCTATTATAGTGGTCAGCAACCCCTAGAGGAGTCGCTTGCTTGTCCCACTGGCTCGTTTTCCACAGCAGCCTCTACTCTTTTCATTGTGAGTTTGGTAACTCTGTCAGGCCCTCTCTGCTATTTATGTTTAGCATTTTTTTTTAGTATTTTGCAATGAGATTTTCTTAAATTAAAACTTGAGACCTAAGTACTGTGTTGTCTGGGAGTACCATGCTGTGTTCATGGACGCAGTTTATATATTTGAGCTTCAAAAGCCTCAGAAGATATTTCAGTATTTGGCACCACACGCCACGTTTCCACGTCACCCACACGTCTCCATGTCTCCATGCACTCCTCTCTGTTCCCACCTTTCCTTGGAAACAACCTTCAGATCCTTGGGGAGCCAAAACCAAGAGCAGAGGGATGTGGTAAGGCTCAGGGGATGCTTTTTCCCACCCAGCGTCATCTCTACTGTACCTGAGGGTCTGGCCCCAGCTCCAGAGTAGCAAAACCTTCTGGTCTTTCACTTCACACAGTGAGATTCGTTAAATCTCAACAGTGCTCACTTTTTGGAGTGTCTGTATTTAATTCCTGGCATGAAGACATGCCATGATAAATATCTGCTGAAAGCGGGGACCTGGCTTTCCTGCTCTGCTCTGTGGACCTTCCACACTGTCCCCATGGGTGATAGTCCTGAGGAAGCTCTTGTCCCTGTATTTGTCCTTAGCTTGTCCATCTTCTGGTGGATCTCCTGGCTTGGCTCCATCCCTGCAGACAGCATCCCTCTCCTGCTGCCTGAACTAGGCCAGCACAGTCCTCCACTCTCCCTTCCTAAGGCCACAACATCTACCTCTTGTCTCCAAGCCCACTGTATCTCATTGCTGAGTTTTCAGAGGATGTGCACAGCTGTTCTGATGGGATCCCAGACTCCTCCACTTCTTTTCAATAACTTTCCCCCTCCCCTTCTCACTGTGTTGACTCAACTTTCCTCCCCTCAGCCACCCAGCTAAGCCATCAGAGGATTCACAGAGCTTGCCCTAGCTCTCTGAACACCCACTGTGGAGGCTGCAAAAGCCAATGGCTCTCCCTCCTTGCAGCTGGGAGTGAACATGAGGCCCCACCCCAGCTGGTAGCCTGGAACACAAGGCAGCCTGTGAGTCTGTGATCATTGCTGGATTCTGTGAGTAGCTGGAGGGGCTAGTCACTCCCTTCGGTTTCTCTCCCAACACTAATATGCTATCTGAAGTCCCCAGACCCTGGGGGGAAAGAGCAAATGCACAGGCTGGGTCTTGGATAAAGGAATTAAATGTTAGCTTTAATGTAGAAAAGCTCTGGACATCTTATCCTTGGAAATGAGCATTGTCTTCCACTGCCTGACCTAATAAGGATGGGGCCAGCCTGTGTGTCTTTCCTCCATTCCCTCCCCTCACTTACACACAGGCCCTCTGTTTTAACTGCTCATTTCTCTTTGGCTCTTTGCTTTGTCATACTTTCTCTTGTTTTGCCTTTGGCAAGTGCCCTATGATCATCTTTCCTGGGTGGTTACTACTAACTATATGGTAGAGTTAAAAGCAGGAAGCAGCCACACTTTCAAACTATAGGCAGACCTCCTGTCTGGCCACTTGTAACAAATCCAGCTGTAAATTTACAGGGCTTGTCACTATGCAAACAAAATAGCAATCAAGAGATGACACCTTCCTGGAAGCAATGCCTCCTATTATCCAGCTAAGGTTAACAGCCCCTTAGCTCAGGGCCAGAGGAGCCCTTGGCAGGAAGGATCCTTAAGGAGTACCTGCAGAAGCTGCTTGTGTGCAGAGTAACAGCCTGTTCCGGACAGGAGAGTGGCCTGCAGAGGTCACACCTGCCCTTGCAGCTTGTGCCCACTAGAAACCCTTCAAGGGTCAGGCTACCTGGGACATGGAACAAAAGCACTGACAAACCTAGATGATGAAGAGCTCTTCACTTTTCAACTCATCCTGGAAGGGGCAAAGTGTTCCAGGTTAGATGACGACAGTAGTAAAGTCAGTGTCACTTTGAGAAATTTCAGACTAAGCACAGACACCAACGCAGGAGGTCTGGCAAGCCAAAGCCCAAGCTCAGGAGGACTCTGGGAGTGATAGATTTTATCTTCTGCATCCCTCTGGTTCTCTGTGGTACCAGTGCCCAAAGTGCCACAATCCAATCCCTATCCAAAATAGTAGGATGTTCAAAGACACATTTTCCCCCAAGAAACCTAGTGAAACAATCAAGAAAGAAAAGGATTTCAACCAGGCGGAAGGAGGACATCCTCCTCACCCCAGCCATGAGCCACTCACACAGGGAGGCAACCCTAGCCATGAGCAGGTCACACAGGGAGGCAACCCTAGCCATGAGCAGTTCACACAGGGAGGCAACCCTAAGGCTTCTAGGAAGATCACTGACTTACCACCCCAGCCATGAGCAGATCACACAGGGAGGCAACCCTAAGGCTTCTGGGAAGATCACTGACTTACCACTACAGCCATGCCTAAAGCCAGCTCCTCCACTGGACTCTTCAGAAATGGGAATAGGGATTTTTTTCATATTACTTTAGACAGAGTCTCCATGCAAAAAAACAAAACACAAACAAAAATCCAAAACAGCAACAATAACAGAAATAAAAACAAAAAATAAAAAACAAAAACAAATCAACAAAAAAAAAAAAAGAAAAGAAAGAAAAAAGAAAATCTACCCTTGCCCTCCTCTCCTAAGAGACAGAAGGTGAGGCTGTAAAAATCCAAAAAATTCTACCCAAACTCCTAAAGCAGCTAAACATCTCAATGAGTCAGATGGACACTAAATTAACTCACAATCAATAGACTTCCTATAGACAAACAGCAAACTGATGAACAATGTCTTGGGATAACTTTAACCAAGCAAGTGAAAGACTTGTGAGATAAAAATTTTAAGACATTGAAATAAAAAAAAAAAACTGAAGAACATATCAGAAGATGAAAAGACCTGCCATGCTCATGGAGCAGTAGGATTAACATAGTAAAAAATGGCAATACTACTAAAAGCAATCTATAGATTCAATACAATCATCAAAATTCCAATACAATTCTTCACAGATCTTCAAATGGAAATTTTCAGCCTCAAATTGGAATACACATACATCAGTACAGCTAATAGAATCCCAAATAATAAAAGAACTGCTGCAGGTCTCACTAGCCCCAGGTTGCTGCCAAGGCTATACACAGGTTGCGCTCCATAAACTAACAGCAAGGCCTCATTGCTAAAGACAACACCTGCACAACTCACTGAAGATGGAGGTGATGAGATGGTGACTACATAAGGCTTTCACCCTTAACAGGTCATGTCTTTAGTACAGAAAAGTATGCTGCACACTACCAGAGGGTAAATATAAACATCATCCTAGCCTCAGACCCTTCGGTCTGCAATGTTGTGTGCCTGCAAGAGATGCTAGACCACTGTGGCACAAAGCTTGTTGGACTAATATCTGATTTGACATGAAGCATGCTCTACAAGATGAAACCCATACACAACATTGCTTGACTGGCCAAGAAAATGAGACTAGATAGCCCAGGCCCTAGAGTAAAACCAGATACTATTGTCCTTTAAAAAAATAAAATAATATAGCAATAAAATGACTTCTGATGACATCCTACCATGTTCATAGCTCAGTGACTTACTCAGCTATCATCAGAGTAGCTTCCTTCTATAGCAGATGAGAACAAATATAGAGACCCACAGATAGATATCAGGCAGAGAGTGAGAGACCTTGGAATAAGCCCTAAACAAAGTGCTTCAATCAATTCCCTCCCCTCAGGGCTTAGGGAACCCTGTGGAAGATAAGGTAGAAAGAGTGTAAGAAACAGAAAGGATGAAGGACACCAAGAGAAAAGGCCCTCTAAATCAGCAGGGTCAATGTATATGTGATCTCATAGTATGCACAGGGCCTGCATGGGTCCTACAGCCAAAAGGAAAGGTGGACACATGCCCCCATCCCTAACCAAGAACCTATCTCCAGTTGATAGTCAACTGCAAATGAAAAAATTTAGGCTTCTGAGTAAACAAACTACCCTTAAGTCTGCATGTCCAGCAGTAGATGGCCAAGAGAAAAGGAACTCAATAGCAGCATTGGCTGCTCCTGTCTCATGAGGTGATGTCTGGGGTTTCTTGGTTGGTTGGTTGGTTGGTTGGTTGGTTGGTTGGTTGGTTGGTTGGTTGGTGGTTTGTTTGGTTTGGGTTTGTTTGTTTGTTTTAATTTTATTTTTATTTTCCTTTATTATATTTTTCTCTGTTTGACTTTACAGGTTTCTAAGTATATATTATGACTTCCAAGTTAGTGTTTTTATGAATTCCTGAGAATGTACACAAGTGGGTCTCTGCATCTATATCTGTTTCTTTTGCCTTTTCTTGGGTTCTTGTGTTTCTGTTTGTTTTTATCTTATTCCAATGTGTTAATGTTTATTTTATCTTATTATATTTTCTTATAATCCCTTAGAAGCCTGTTTGCTTTCAAGGAGAGATAGAAAGGGGGTTGGGAGGGGAGTAGGGAAGATCTGGCAGGAGTAGAGGAAAGGGAAGCCTTAATCAGGCTATATTGGGGGAGCTATGTTCAATAAAGGAGGAGGTATACAATTTCTGGTACAGTTTGCTTCCAGTTGCTGTGATAAATGACTAAGGGGAAGAAAGGGTTTGCTCCATCTCACATTCTCACATGACAGACTACCCACAAGACATCAGTTAGAACTCAAGCAGAAGCCATGGAGGAAAACTGTTGGCTGTCCTGTTCTTCTGGCTTGCTTCCGGCAGGCTATGCTCAGCTAGGTTTTTGTTGTTTTGGGTTTTTTGGTGTCTGTTCGTTTGTTTGTTTGTTTGTTGTATATGGCCCAGAAGCACCTTCCTGAAGAATAGTGCCTACCCACAGTAGTTGTCCTGTCCTACATCAATCCTCTGCAGACACATGCACAAGCCAATGTGATCTACGTAATTTTCCAGTGGGACTTTCTTCTCATGTTACTCTAGGCTATGTCAAACTGAAGCCAAGGAGGACATCTTCAAAAGACACACAGTTACTTTCACTCATTCAACAAAATGTAAATGCCTGGTGAGTTAACTAATTGGAAAGACAGCAGTGCACGGAAGAGACCACATTTATGTGTTTGGTGATCATAGTAAGACCCTTAGAAGTCCGGTAGTGCTGTGACAAGAATTCAAGGTTGAGAAGGGAGCTGAGTATGTGTCAAGAAAGACTTTCTCAGAACTGTACATTTAAATTGAAACTGATGGTCAATCCAAACCAGGCCTCAAGAGATAGTTCTGGGCTGGGCCACAGCGGGCAAAAACCCATTGCTAAGGTAATAATTTCATGCCCAGTGATTCAAGGACAACAGAACATTTGCTTAGGAGGGCTATATGTGGATTCTATATCTTGTTTTGTACCTGGGAAGTAAAATGTATGAAAAGCCTTCCAATCTGATTGGATAAGCAAGCACAGAAACACTTACACGGATTTTTGCAGCAAGGATGTTTATAACAGCAATAGCCCACATTATCTAGAACAGAAAAATAATGACAAGATATGTCAATAGGCTCTTACTACTGAAGACCATTGTAAAAGACACTGTAAACACACTTACTGATGTGGAAAAAAATGCACATTTCCAAAAGAAATAAGCAAGTCTTGAAGAATACATATAGGATTATACCGTGCTGAGCACAAAATAGGAATTCAATAAATATTAGCCGAATGAACAGCAAATGAAGTCGACCAGGCAGATAAAAACCAAACAAAATGTCCACATTCGTTATTCTTGGGTGATGGGATTATTGGTGATTTGAAATTCTTTTCTGCATCTGCCTATCTGAACGATCTGGTATTTTTTTTCTTTTGGATAATGCACATGAATTACTTGCACAATAAAAGGGAATAAATTTTTTAGAATCTATCCAAGGCAAGCAATGCCTTAGCAAGGTCAATTTTAAAGATCAACACTTGTAATTAGAAAATGGGACTTGGGGAGAAAGCAGAAACTAATGTGGCCCCATGGGTGCAAGGGATAGAGAATAGTTGTCCCGTAAGCACTGAGGGTAGATAGACCTGCTCTCGGTGTCACAGAAAAACAAATGCTTAACACCAGTCCATCTCACATTGATTATTTATTCAGCTATCTGTAACGCAACATATTAGTTAAATGTTAGCAAGGGAAAACATTTACATTGAGGCAAAAATGAAGCCAATAAGGCTTATGATTGTATGATGCCAAAATTTTTAACTGAATAAAGATCCTTGTATGCCAAACATCTAAATATCTGGGAAAAATCTGCAAAACAAATGTCATTTGGATCAATTTCTGGGGTGACTGATTGCACTGTCCATGTTCCTCTGATGGTTTAGCATAATAGTAACCGTGGCCTCCAATCAAGCCACTAGCTGGACATAAACACAGCCAACTCCGAGAACGACTGTCATCACTAAAAGCATGTGCTGGGCAAACAACACAACTGATTCTCTGATGTTCTCTCTCAGCCAAACTGTAATCCTCTGATTGTTCATGTCATTAAGAGAATTCTGTTGACTTTGAAACTCTGGAAACCCTGGTGGAGGAAAGCACTGGCTCTGATCCATGTAAATCTGAAGAGAGCAGACAGCAGGTGCTATGGAAAACTGGCCAAATGGTGTTAACTGTGTCCGGAGGGACCTCTATAGATTCCGAGAACGGCTGCTGTATCCTACATGCACCCCCACGTCTGTACGAGCAAAGCGCCTCCCACCTTTCTGAGATGCCTTGTGAACCAGGACGCAGCCTCCTTACTCACAGAAGGTATGCACAAGAGGGTGAGGAGCTTAGTAAGGCAGACTACAGGAGCAGGAGGTGGCTGGTGAAAAGGAAAAGAAAAAGACCAGAAGATATAGTTCAATGGTAGATTATTTGTCTTGCAAGCACTAGGCCCTAGGCTTAATGCCCAGCAAAATACACACACACACACACACACACACACACACACACACACACACACACACGGGGAAGGAGGAGGGGAGAGGGGGACGGGAGAAGGCTTCATTGCCCTAGCTCATGAAGAATTCACACACTTCTCAGCTGTTCCCCTTGAAGGAAACATTTGATAATTACTTGACACACGCAAGGAACTGAGTAAGGAAAAGGCCATCATGCACATAACCACACTCCCAACTCTACTCCTCCAGTAGTGGAATCAACCGTGGGCAGGAGGTTAACGTGAATGAATCCGATCCTCAGAGCTGGGACTACCTCTTACTAGGCTTATCATTGCATCTGGCACAATCTCGGATGCAGTGTTCACTTAGTAACCATGAGCAACGAACTCAACTGAGTGGTGAAATTATAAACAAGCAGAATGACAGTCCCACGGGCTAGCTTCACAATCAGCTGTGACCATCACATAAGACCCATGTTACCAACAGGAATCCCTTACATTTCCTAGGAGGTATAAAAAGTCACCCAGCCTTCTCCCCACGCCACACAGGGAAGGGTTGCTGGATCTTCTGGTGCAACTTAAAGGAAGCAGGCACCTGTCAGGAGCTAGCAAACCTACTGCAGTCTGACACACGCACACAGAAGTGACAAACATCACAAGGACCCTTCATAGGAACATGGGAGCAGAGGCTCACTGAGTGGTGCTCCAGGTGAGCCTCTCATTTCCCCTTGCATGCTCACTCTGTAAGGGTACACTCTACAGCATCCAACTATTCTTGTTCCTTTCTCTTGGAAAAGGCTTAAATAAGCCAACAATCCAGAGTCATGGGACTCTGCTGTGTTTCTGTAATTAGATTACCATAAACTCAAAATGAAAGAGAGACGGGCTGGGGAAAAGGAAGGCGGCTGACCCTTCGGATCGCTGCCTAGTCAGCAGTCCCAGCTGGTACCCTTTAGACTTGAGCTCACCACACCAGTGACCAATACGATGCATTTCCTGCTCCTGCACCCATTTCCACAGGGCCTCCACCCCACCCAAGCAGGGCTTGGCTTAAGCTTATACTAGTATCCAATCTGCTGACTCCTGAGCACACTAGCAATTTCTGAGTCCTACTACTTCGGCAAGCCCAAGATCATGACGAACATGTACCTAAGACAGATGACCTTGACTGTATGAGTCTCCTTTTCCTACTATGGTGATACAGAGAGAACTTGGAGAGCCAAGTAAGACTAGAGGTGTATGAAGAAGCATCCCAGCACCATGCTGTACCATAGCAGAGCCTAAAACAGAAAGAGAAAGTAACTTTGATATTGTCTTGATTACAAATTTTGACATTTTGTTCAGCTTGATGTTGATGGATATAATGATATTCTAAAGATTGCATTAAACATTATTTATCTTGATTTCTGGGATTTGTTGTTGTCTCCTTAGATTTTTTTTTTTTTTTTTTTTTTTTTTTTGATAACTGAGTGCTTCACTCATTTCATTCTGGCCCTACAGAATTACTATCTGTTGAGTTCTAGTAATATATCAGATTCTACACTTAGAAAATTACATGTGATCCATGCAATACTCTTGCCACTAGTGAGGAATATTCTTGTTTTACAAATAGAGAATGGGGACTCAAAGGTAAATGGGATAGGCAAGGATGCTGACAGATGTTAAGAGGTGGTAAGGATGGAGTCAGGAGATGGTGTAGAGGAGTAGGGACTAGGTCATCCCACTGGATCCTCTTTAGGGAAAGAGACATGTGAATGCACAGAAAGGCATGAAGCAGGCAGCCTTAGATTGGAAGAGAGCTCTACATGCCTGGAGAGGCTCTAACGCATTTGGACAGGGCTTTGAAGACAGCAGCCTCCTTCCCCATTCACATATGGGCTGAGGCAAGCCTCCTTCCCAGAGGAGTCTCCTACTACTGGGTGTTTTAATAATCAGGCTTTACATTTTTCATAAGATTATTTCACATTTGTGGGAGGAAAATTATTATAAAACCTGTGACCAAAAGTGGTCTTGTTGCAACTTAATTTCTCATAAAGGATAAAACAAAGTATTTCACACATGCACACAAAATGTCTAATTTGAATTAAAGCCATGGGTCAGCACCTTCATCTGTCATGAATATCACATTCTCATTAACTCCCAGGAATCCATGGAAACCCCACTGAGCTCTGTGGTTACAGAGCTTCAACATGGATTGAACTGAGAGCTGTTGGTTTTTTTGGTTGGTTTTTTTTTTTTTTTTTATCTTTTTCAAAGAATGTGTATGTTACGTCAAATAGCAATACATCAACTCTGGCTCGCGAATGAAAATTCTGCTAATATTAGCAGTATTATGAATGATTTGCAATGTTGTTAACTCTTGGGCTACATCAAATATGCAATGTTGATCAGAATAAGCTGTCAACAGTGGAAATTGTTGGATATCAACATTCTGCTATGTGTGGGCTGGTACCTTTTCACAATTCTGTTGACTGTCTCATTTGTGTGGTAGCATTCCATTTACAGTTGATGATAGCATTAGCCAAAGACTAGGAAGCATATCCCACACCAATTCCTGATGCTTCTCTCTCTTCAGTCCACACAAACTCTCCCTTAATCAGAATATCGCCAGCGCCTGTCAGGACTACACCATCCAACAACAGCTATCCTGTCTCATTAAGACCTGAAAAGCTTTGTCTCCTCCAGTAGTACTACCTGTTCAACAGCATGAGCTCTGTTTTACTTGCTCCCACTCACCTAAGAGATGAACACAAACTAGGCAAGCAGGTAAATTATTTATTGGGGCCAAAGGGAGACAAAGAAAGGCACCCAGGGCTCTGTGTATAACTTCTAATGTACAAAGGATCTGAGAAGACTAGAGTCCAGGTAGGACTATTTGGGACAGTCTATGAAAATGTATCTAGAGGATGATTCAAGACTGAAGTAGTCAGAAGCCAAGGTTAACTCTGGGGCAACATCTTGAGAGCAGGAGGGAGCACAAATGGGGAGAGACTGAGAGCAGGGAACATTTAGCATCTATTTGAAGGGTCTGTAGTGACTAGATGGACAACCATCAGTCTGGTATGTAGCCAAGCACTGAGATCATTCCAAACACTGACAGTGATAATCAATGAACCATGTGACTCCATCCCCCTAGAACTGCATACTATGAACTTCCTCTTTCTCTAAGACAACATCAGTAATGCCCCATCCCTTTATCACTGGGTTCCCAGGGCTTGCTTAAGCTCCTTGCTTCCTGGCTATCTAGCACTAGCCACATTCTCTCTGGCCTATCACAGGCCATGAAGAAATCACCCACATCCCGAATATAACTGCACTTGTTTGTGATGCATAAGATTAAGTTCCAACTAATTGTTGAAAGAGAGTTATGTGGAGAATGCCACAACAGCTCTGGTCACAGGCAGGGAGTATGCTCTGTGTTATGGTTGTTGTTGTTGTTGTTGTTGTTGTTGTTGTTGTTGTCGTCATTGTTGTTTTACTTTGATGATGTCAGTGCTCCATCCAGGACTTCATGCTTGCCAGGTAAACATTCGACCTCAGAAACAACCCTTATCTCATGTGGAATTTCTACGCTTTACTCAGGAGCCAGTGACTATCAAGCAGAGCAACTCACCAGGCTGTTATAAATGTCCAGAAGCAATGAGTAAATGACTACAACAATTCTGTACATCGGAATTCTTTCCCATATTGACTAGAGGGTTAGAAATCAGATCTTTCTGGGAAAAAAACAAACAAACAAAACAAAACAAAACAAAAATTTCTGATTCCCACAACAACATCCTCTACTCTTTGCTTCCTGACTCAGAACTCTACTGTGTTAGTAGATCAGTACAATCCATGAAGAGCAGGAAACTAGCTCCGAGAGACAACCATCATCCAAACCTTCCAAATATCCCCAGAGGCTCATCCTTTCCCCCATCCCTGACAGTGGCCAGTTGGTAATTACTAGAGTTCTCTTGCTGGAACCCAGCTGGTCAGCGGTGGACTGGCACTGGCTTCTTCCTCATCTCATTCCACCAAGGTCTGCATCCTCTGGCATGATCTCCAGATGGCATTAGTCATCATCGGAGACCAAGATCAGATTAGCAATGTGTTTACATTAGGCAAGTCACCTTCAAAGTCACCACTGTTCATTTGTTCCCTCTCTCTCTCTCTCTCTCTCTCTCTCTCTCTCATATTTTAATTTTGTGAATAAGCAAAAAGAGTCCACTTCTATGACTATGACTATATTTTCACTGAACTTGGATCCTTTCTTGCTCCATCTAAGAGGGAATGGACGGCATTTTCTAGCATGTTGTCTTGTGGCTAACATATTATAAAAATGTGCTTGACATTTGAAAACTCAAGAAAATTCGATCAACAATCAAAAGCAGGAACCACAGAAATAGGCCCACAGATTACTTGGTTATTGAAGAGTTGCCAGATTAAAACTCAAATAATTGTGACTGACACATAATGGAAAAGAAAGATGGAGGGAGACAACAGACAACAGACACTGGAACTTACAAAAATGTTTCAGAACAAAGATTTTTTTTTTTTTGAAACAGTGTCTTATAACCCAGGTCTGCCTCTAATTTCTTATGTAGTTTGAACTCCCGGTCCCCTGCCTCCACCTTCATTGCAGGTCTGTGACACCATGTTAGAATTAAGCTGGATTATTTAACAGGAAACCAGACATAGCGGGAGAGAACGTAGCTAATCTATAAAAGTCATACAGGAATGAGGGCGAAAGGAAGGGTTGATAGGTATTCAGGATACAGAAAACTGCACATACGTGTGCGTAGAGCCTGTGAGCTTGCTGAGGTCTGTCTGAACTCTAAATAGGTTCCTGATCACTATGATAGCTAGACAGGCGGAGTTGTGGAACAGTTCTTCCTGGCTTCTGGCCGAAGTAAGAGACGATACAAACTGGGACACTGGGTACCAGAGATCAGGAAGACCAAGAAGACCAAGATGGCTACTAACTAGAACAAGTGCCAGCCCACTGCTAGCCCTGGAGGCCATGTGACAATAGCTCAACTCTGAGAGATGTGTCTCCAAGTCATTTTCTGATGATGACCAAGAACAGACACCCTACAGACCTCAGGAGGAATACTCCCCTGGGGCCTGTACTTTCTATGAAGTCCCCTTCCTGATCCTCTCTATATGGGTACCAACCCTTTTATGAATCAAGATGGAGGAAATGAGGTTGTGATTTTAATATTGATTATCTGAATTTCAATTGTACTAGTTTTTAACTGCTAGGATTTCTCATATTTACTAGTTTATAGTGAATATTTAGTGAATTTACATGATGTTCTAGGCACCCAACTGGTATTTCACCAGTATATTGCATCTTTTATCACAACATTCCATGAGAAGCATTAGCTAAGTATCTTCCTTGAGCCACCAGCTAACAAGGGTCTCTGACAAACCTCAATTGAATCAAAACAGCAACACCAAAATTCAGACCCCTCATAAACAAAGATAGTTCTCCTGTTGGCCATCAGAAGCCCAAAGAAGATAAGCTCCCCGATGTGAGGCTCAAGGAGATCCTTATAGGAAATGCCTATCATGGAGATCAGCAGCTGTCAAAGCCTTCCATCAATTTACATGAGAACAAATCTGTGGAAAGGAGGAAGAAGAGGAGAGGGAGAAGCTGGAGGAAAGAAGGGAGAGCAGAGAGAGGAGAGGAAGAAGAAGTAGGAAGAGAGGGAGGGAAGAAGGGAAGTGGGGAGGGAAGGAAGGAGGGAGTGAGAGATGGAGGGAAGGAGGAAGGAGGGTGAACCTGGGGTCTGGAATCAAATATCCCACATATTTAAGTCACAAAGAAACATTTACTTTTGCTAAACTCTATATGTATTAAATGGAAGTTAAAAGAGTGATATATGTGTTTTCCTCTAATTAGTGACTCTCCATGTAGTGTCTCAGATCTTATTGGGGTGAGCCTCAAACTGCTATCTTAACCAGTTCCCATCATCTGCCAAGTCTGAGGCCTTCAAGCCAACTTCACCATCTCTAGACAAACAGACACCCACAGGGCCCATCTGAAGCACGGACACAGCTTTACAGAGCTAAGGTATCCAAGTTCAGGAGACTTCTTCCCATCTCCACGTTCTCCAAGAATTAGAAACTTCAGACTGCTCAGCTCATCATCCAGAGGCTGCCCACGTAGCTGATGACTAGAAACAGAACTTTTCCCAAGGCAATATTCTGTCTCCAGGCTAGACAGGCCAGGCAGACAGTTATTGAAGGATTCAGGGGACACACACACACACACACACACACACACACACACACACACACTCACATATGCATGCATTCACACATGCACACTGGCATAGACACACGTGCAATGCACATATATACACACACGTATACATGCATTCATACACATCATAACATCTGGACAGAAGAAGGAAGCTAGGTCTGATGCTCTCACCATCAGAAGCAATCTCATTTTAAACTTTGCATCAAGGGTTCCAAAAACTTATTGACGTTTTGTGTAGCCCTTGCATTTGAAAGGAATAGAAGACTATCACCAGAGCGAAGGATGCTGTCAACCTCTAAGTACAATCAAAGTCAGGCCAGAGCAGGTACCAGGACCTTTGTGAGGAGAACCATGCTGTTCCTAAAGCTGAAAGGGAGATCCTGAATGGCCTGGCCTGGACTTAACTTGGCCTTTACAGAACTCTGGCCTTACAGCTTATGTCCAATGCTAAACTGTGCACTTAACACACCTCACCCCCAGAAGCCATATGCTGTCCTCACTAAAAGTCAAAATCTTTGTTCATCAAAGATGATTGAAAGAAAGGGTATAAGCCATTATATGGAAGAATACCTGAGAAATGACCAAAGAATTTGTGTGTGTGTGTGTGTGTGTGTGTGTGTGTGTGTGTGTGTAAGAAAGATAAAAACCACAAAATAGAAAGCTGGCAATAGATATGACCAGGCATTTATACACAAGAAGATATGCCAGCAACAACATATGATTAAATGCCAGGCCACTCTAGCAACCAGGAAGCTGAAAAGCCACGACCCTGAGGCTTCATGATGAATTCACTCAATTGAAAAAAAAAAAAAATACAAAGTCTGACAATACTCAGGATTTGGGAGAACGCAGTATACCAGGGATGCTTTCCACACTGCCAGGTAGAACATTGTCTTAATCAGGGTTTCTATTCCTGCACAAACATCATGACCAAGAAGTAAGTTGGGGAGGAAAGGGTTTATTCAGCTTACACTTCCACATTGCTTTTCATCACCAGAGGAAGTCAGGACTGGAACTCAAGCAGGTCAGGAAGCAGGAGCTGATGCAGAGGCCATGGAGGGATGTTCCTTACTGGCTTGCTTTCCCTGGCTCGTTCAGCCTGCTCTCTTATAGAACCCAAGACTTCCAGCCCAGGGATGGCACCACCCACAAGGGGCCCTACCCCCTTGATCACTGATTGAGAAAATGCTCCACAGCTAGATCTCATGGAGGCACTTCCCCAACTGAAGCTCTCTTCTCTGTGATAACTCCAGCCTGTGTCAAGTTGGCACACAAAACCAGCGAGTACAAGGATAAAATGATAACAAAGGCTTGGAGAAATGGTGACACTACCTGATAACTATGTGCTATCACCACCATGAAGGCCCATCAACAGCAGAGCAGCCAAGTGTGGGGTGGTCATTTTACACAGTGGAGTGCTACACAGCTACACACAGTAACATCTTAGCACTGTCCAGGAACATATCCAGAAGACAATATCTAATAAGACAATTCCTATAAAGTTTAATTCAAAGAAAAATAAGCAATCTGAAGGGTGCTATATGTGCTAAGAGCTTTCTGTAAATAAGGGGAAAACATAACTATGACCTTAAGCATCCATCATAGCCATGACACACAGAATGCAGAGGTGCATGTGGGGAGAAGAAATCTTCCTCCTAGTACTCCTGGCTGGAGTTTGTGTGTCCATAAGGATTCATTTAATAAATAACAAATGGTTAATGATAGCAGCATATCATACAAAGAAATGTTGTAGACCCAGGTTCATCTAAGATTTAAGAAAATGTCTAAAATACAGGTACAACGATACCATCTATACCAAGTCCATGTCTACTGTCTGCATGGTTTCAGGCTGAGACTATAGTTAGAAACTCTCCATCCCGCTTCAGATTTAAACACAACAGATGGACGCACAACCTTCTCAACACAGCAGTCGCTTTCCATGTCCATGACCCTGGCTGTAAAAACAACCAATATGTTAAAAATCAAACTCCTCCCAGCTCTCCTGTAGTCACACTAGAGCACCAGAGCCTGAGTTGAGTTCTGCACATAGAGGCTGGGCTGGGATTTCCAAGGATGCAGACATGTTAGAGAAGAAAACATTAGGGATCCCAAGCAAAGGAAGAAGGGGAGAGGGGGCTGAAGAAATGGGATGCACTACGAGGCCACCATATGGTTCCTGCTGGAGAGAGAGCCCTGGGCAATCCCTGCCATGTGGGGCTCCCTGTCTGCCCACACTGGTTCTTGAAAGAAAGAGGAGACAACAGCATATTTAAGTTGACATGTGGGAAATATGCTATGCTGTGAGGTGTGGAGGCTGGGAATAGAAACCAATTTCCCAAAGAAATATCTCTCTTCATGGATGACAGGGTCATTTGAGGTCCCTGAGGGAAAATTGGATGTTGGGAGCTCAGGAGGAAATGTGATTCCTCTGGTGCTTCCTTGAATGCTCCCAGCAGACAGGCCCTGCCTAAGAAATGATGCCAGAGCAAACCAGAAGGCGTGGTCAAAAATGAGCCTCCTCCAGGCCTCGCCTGGCTCCCAAGGCTTGTGTGTGTGTAAGCGGATACTACAGCTCAGAATAATCATCCCGCAAATGCCTGGGAGATAAAGGCACCATACCAGGGATGCATGGCTCTTGCTTTTCAGAACTAAAGTGCCTTCAGCCTTAGACCCGAGGCATTTAAGAGGAACACTGGGATTTTAAAGAGGGTAAAGAAGTGGAAGATATAGAAGGGGGAGAGGTGTTCCTTTTATCTTAACACTCATTTATTTATTGTACGTATATTTGTTGGGGAGGAGGTGGCATGTGTAAAGGATACCAGAGAGAGGTCAAAAGACAACCCATGGGTTCTCTCATTCTTCCATATGCATCCCTGGGAATGTACCCTCTTTACTCACTGAGCCATCTGGTCAGCCCTCCCTTGTCTTCCCAGTAGATGCTATTGATTTCTTCATGAAGTTTGCCAGTTCAAGAGGCCAATGTAAGAAACAGGAAATATAAAACAGGAGGGAAGAATACACCTGGGGTTAAACGCTATGTAAGCATTGAGCAAGAGCAGAGGCTTGGCAGAAGCAAGCCAAGAGACAAAGGGAAGAAGAACGCTTCGGAGGTCTTTGCTTGCATCCTAGACTCTCACATAAGATAAGGAGTAATAAATGCATTCATACCTCACACCAGTTGTCTACATTCGGGTGAATGAAAACCAGACTGCCCTCTGTGGTTGCCAAAGGCTCCGGAAGTGAGCACTGGGTCAGAGATTAGAGCAGAGGAAGACATCAAGACTCAGTGTCCTCATCTGCTACATGGGTGTCACGCCTCTCAAGACTGTATGAGAGGCAAACAGTGAAATACTCTAGGAATAAAGAAAGCTGTTGGCAGGCACGGAGCCGACTCAAAGAAGTGGAAGCATGCAAGTGACCTGCCTTTACCTATGGATAAAAGCATAGCCATCTAGGAAGGCACAATGACCTATAAGGGAGCTTTGCTCTCCACCCCCAAATCTGGTGGCTATAAAGAGCACCCAACAACAGGGACACTGTCCCTAAGCCCGTGTGAAGATTACATCACAGGTGCCCTGCGGGCTAACAAGTCAGAGGAGCATGGCAGCAAGCGCCCAGATGGACTGGGCTGTCCCTACTCCCACAAGTTCACTGTGCTATTTGCAAATCTCCATGTGGGACACCCTCCTACTCACTGCTCCGTGGTCATGTACCGTCTCTGATTTCTTTCAACTCCACTGGGTAAGTTGGAATTTTCAGTTCCATTGCACAGATGAGGAACCAGAGGTACCAACTGGCCCAAAGCAACATACTTGGTTTATGGTAAATTAAGATTCCGTGTGATGGTTCACAAAGCCCACAACTGTGTCCATTAATCAAAACAACAGTCAAGAAATGCAAGCCTGGTTTATGAGTTTTTCTTTGTGCATATAATTCTGGTGTATATACTTTTGGAGCAAAAGTTCCTTCAGGAAAAGGCATGCTGGGTATTAAGATAAGGATTTGATAGCACAGAGTCATGCCTATAGGGAGAACAGCGGAGATGTTGCCAGTGCACCAGGAGAGCTGTGCTGAGCTTTGCATAGCAGACTTGACCTTCCTGCTGGGGTGCCTCAGCCACCATTCCTCAAACCCAACATCTCTCAGGAGAGGAAGGCAGAAGACTGGCCACTAGAAGGATCCATTCTTTATTCTCAGAAGAGTCCATTATGATTCCATTTCACCTCTCCATCCTTACAATTCATTGCATCTTAAAGCTCCAATGTCTAGCTTCTCATACACCTCATTTTCACACAGTCCTCCATGCTATGAGCCCCTTCAAAACTGACCTCTCTACACTGTCCTCTTGTCAAAAAGTTTTGCTCCAAGTTGCATTCTCCCCATGACTAATGAGCCCATCATCAAGCCTCTGATAACAGGGATGCTGTCTTCCTGTGGGAGACCATCTTCTGTTATCACTACACACAGGTGACCACATCCCCAGCCCAGGTGTCACATAAAGCCATCTCAGCGCATCAACAAACCTACAGAGAGATGATTATATTTCAATAATGTCAATTACAGGCAGGATGGCACTCCAAGCCACCATTGCATTTGCCACACAAATTTATGAATTGCTTCAGCCAGTGTTGAATTTCTATCATTTGCACCTGATATGACTTAACCTAACTTCCTCACAAGACCTAAGAAAGCATAACACAGTCCACACTCAATAAGTATTCAATTAAATGCAGTAATTCTGTAGCCTCCAAAATGCAGCTTGACACCAGCCGATGTCCCTGCTCAGTCCCAACTGCTCATCACTCCAGTTCCTCGGGAGCTACTGTGGGAAGACACTATTGTCTTCTAGCTTTCCCAAGAGCACTTCTGATTAAAGCAATATTAAACAGTAATAACTGTCTTATCGTTTTATGGCAATGCCCATGATCACATAAATAAGCATTTTATATCCAATTAACATTTTATATTTATTCAACCCTAAAACAATCTAGCATTTTTATTAATCAAATAAAATAGCATTTAATAGATACGGTTGTTTTAGTCTCTGAAATTAGCTGCATATAAAGTAGCACTACATCCAATTATGCAATATATCGCCCCAAAAGAACAATGGGTGCTCAGCAGGTTTCCATCAACTCAGTGCCCATATTTACCTGACTTAAAGCTAACTGCTTCCAAAACTCTGTCATTTACATAATACTTTCACACTTGCTGTTACAGCTATGTGCCACCAGTACTATTCTGTACTTAAAAATGTTTGTTTAAACAGACCTGCTTTGTTCATGTAAATCATTTTATTTTCAAGGGAAACTTTGTATCATGAGTATCATGTAGTAGCTATACTTTAAGGTATACTAAAAAGTAATATGTGATTATTAACGCCTAAGCAGTTTACCTTATACAGCTATAAAGCCATGCTGTATACCAGTGGTTCTCAACCTGTGGGCTGCTACCCCTTTAAGGGGTCGCATATCAGACAGATATCCTGCATATCAGATATTTATGTTATGATTCATAACAGTAACAACATTATAGTTATAAAGTAGCAAAGAAGACAATTTTATGGTTAGGGGTCACCACAACATGAGGAACTGTGTTAAAGGGTTGCATAACATTGAGAAGGTTGAGAACTATAGCTATATACAAACAACGGAATCCAAAATATGTTGGGAAAAATCATGTGACTTTGGTGTCATTTTTTTTTTTAACTTACCTGCGCCATACCACATCTTCCTTTTGAACCCTAATATCCCCAGCTGGGCTTCCACCTTGGGTTCTGTCTATAATGAGTCTCTGCCGCCTCATTAAGCAATGACTATCCATATACCAATAATTTGTGAGTAAAAGTAAAGTCTTTTCCATGTTGGGTGGCCCCAGTGACCTTGCCAGGATGATTGCATTTTGAGCAAAAGATGCATTTCTGAGCGAGGCAGACAACTTGAAGCAGATATGCTCAGGACTCCAGGGTAAATGCAGGAGGCGCTGACTCCCAGGAGCATCTGAAACTGCAGAGCTAGTTTGCATATTTACTTCTACAGCTGCATTTTCTTTTATCAACATTGGCCTTAATATCCCATGGAGTCCTCCAGCCCACATTTGCATGCAGGGGCTCACAACAGGCAGCTGACCTTCTTCATAGTTATTATCAGCTTTACCTTCTGGACCAAACTTATTGGTATTCGGGTTCAATTTTTAAGACTAGCACTGCTCCTTGGTGAACATTTAGATGACATTGTTATGGGGGAATAAAAAATAAAGGTTTCCAGTTATAACAATGGAAAACATAGTAATGTTAAATACACTAAACATTGTAATGTTAAATGTACTAAATATAGTAATGTTAAATATAGTAACATTAAAACAGCCATACAGTGGTTGCGGAAGCTGACTTGAGCCCTCCAATGCATGCGAGCAACACGGGGTGTTCTCAGGATGTGGACCCTGGGTGCTCTTTCTGTGATCAGGTCAAGAGTAAGAATGGCTCCTATCGGCTCTTCACCTTTGAAGTCATGTAGTTTATTAAGAAAATAAAATGGGGGGATCAGATTATTTCCAATTTTCTGCACCAAGTGGCACTTCTAAAACCCCTGCATCACACCTTTTGAACCAACTAATTCAATTTCCCAGGAATTTACACTGTTGCTGGCAGGGGTTTTTCAGAAAGAAGGCAATTCAGAAGTGCCATGGACTGACAGGGCGGGAGGCAGAGTCCTCCCATGCTACTCTGAAGGGAGGTTTACGGAGCACAGGAAGGAGGAGGAAGCTTGTGATCTGTCAGCATTCTGGAGCTCACTGTCACATACTCCTTTGGAGATAAAGAAAAGGAAAGTGCCCAAGGACAGGAATGAGACCTCACTTGAGGTAAGGCAAGCTAATGTGTCCAAAGCACCCCATAGGTAAAGAGAATGATAGAAGATGAGGAACTATCACACAGAGGTAATGGGGACAAGCTTTATATGGACCAGTGTGTTCTCCATCAGTGGGAGAAGAGAAGCACACTGGAATGAGTAGGTAGAGTCAGGAAGGCAGGAGGACCAGACCACACCTGTCCAAAAGCATCAGAGAGGAGTGAGCAAAGAAGAAAGCAAGCCTTGGCCCAGGATGGGCATCCCACGCATGCCCTGGAAGAGAAGGGCCCTGGGTACATACAAAAGTACCTGTGAGACCCGCCACTGACCTGAATCCAAGGTGGCCAAGGAAGGATGCCCTGATAGGCATTACAACATCAGCATTGGAAGCACAGTGAATCATGGTCCCACCTAGACCATGGCTCACGTGTGACACCTGTGTGGCCTCTCAGCCTATCTCAAGCCCAACTAAACAACACAAACCGGAGCTCAGAGCAGGCAGCAGGGGCTGCTCTGGCACAGAGAGCTTCCCCCGGCCCTGATGGGGACACAGGGAGGTTGAACTTCCATCATTATCAAACACAGATCACTCTCTCACTTGAGCATTAAAGCTCAAACTCCAACAGCATTTCCACCTAAATGCTTCTGAATTTAGGTAGGCCCACAGCAGCCCCTCTACCGCCCAAGCTCTCTGATGCCCCCTGATAACTCTGTCTGCTAGAACATCTTTCCACCCCTCATTCCCTACCACAGTGTTGTCCTGCGTCTCAAGGAAGCCAGCTCTAAGTCTCCCCTTCTCACTCTCCCTGGGTCTCACGAGAGCAACTGCACATACTGAACACAACTGAGGAAAATACTCGGTTGCCAAGCAGTAAATGGCATGACTGGTGTTCCATAGATACTGCGGGATGTAAGGTCGGGGGTCATCATATTTGAAGGTCCTCTCCATGTTTGTCCTCGATGCTGCTTGAAAACTCCATCCAGCTGAAAATTGGCTGTCTATACGAAACTAGCATGATTTTTATTCTTTTATCTTTTTGTTTGTATACAATGACTGAAATATAAAGGGAGTCTAGAAGTGCCCAATAAGGCATAGGAAAAGTTTGAAACTCTGGCTGGCAAGGCACTGAGGGCTCTTCCATCAGTTCTGTCCCTCCTTAGGCAAATCCCTAGTTCTGGAAGGCAAGCATTCCCATTAAAGTATCATTTAAAACTGCCACTTTTATCATGCTAACTCAACTAGGAAAGTGGAGACCAACCTAGCACCAGGCTTCTGATGCTAAATAAAGATCCTGGCCAGTCTGTGTCTAAAAACTCAGGACAGTCCCTGCATCCATGGGAGAACAACCTTCCCTGTCCTCACGCTTCACTGTAGCTAGAGGAATAATGGAAGCACACAGGAGAGATGAACTTAATAGAATGAAATCTAAATCATCCTACTAATGTTGTGGTTCTGACAGCTCAGAGTCTGTACTCCTTCGAAGGTTAGAGACTTCTGTTGTCATCAGTGATGCAAAAGAACCCATGTGTCAGTCAGCGCCTCAGCTGGTCTCAGCAGGACAATCAAGGTCTGTGGAGACAGGAGGCCTGAGTGCCTGCCAGCCCACTCAGGTGAAGGGTAGCCCTGCCAACTACCACTGCTCTATTTCCTTTGTACTAGAAGAAAATATTTAAGAAAAATTTTGACTCTTTAATTAAGTAAATCCTTGCTTATAAAAATATACGCACCAAGCAGTGGCATCATGTGGTGGCTTTCTGAGAGAGACTGACGGTGAGAGCGGGGGATTGCTGAGAACACCGCAGCCAACACTCGGTGACTTTATTTGCTCCCCAGGTTTTAGTGTTGTGGATATGAAAGTTTATATTTTTAACATTTTCCTGCCCATCTTTAATATTCTTTTCTTGTGGTAAGTTTCCACGGTTTCATCTAACAGATGCGGGGGGGGGGGGGGGGGGAGAGGGTGAACATATAGATATCACTTTCTACTTCTTTCCAAAGGACACTGCCACGAGCACTTTGCAAGGGCCCAGAACCAGGCGTGATCATCTCTCATTATCTCTCCAAACTGCACAAGCGAAAAGGGAGAAGCTCGACTTTCGGTTTGAATTAATTGGATTTTCAAAAATACCTGACTTTGCAGTAGACAGCAAAACTACATCACCAGGGGTGATTTTCTTCTTAGGATTAAGATATCAATGGAAATATTTTTAAATGGCATCAAGCTACATAGTGCGTACGTATAATCGCGCATAAGTCAGGGAGAGTGCATAAGAGCAGCTGCGGGGCACGAGCAAGAAGCGTACTTCCCGTAGTCACCCAGGCTTCAGTGGCAACACCATCTCCCAAAGCTTTCTTTCCCACTTTCAAATATGCTGCATTAATACCACCCCACAGCTAGGCCCTGGGTATGTAGTG
The DNA here is from genome assembly GCA_019843815.1 of Montemys delectorum. Taxonomy (NCBI): domain Eukaryota; kingdom Metazoa; phylum Chordata; class Mammalia; order Rodentia; family Muridae; genus Montemys; species Montemys delectorum. Next base: position 29,638 of record JADRCD010226256.1, read on the forward strand.
GAGCCTCCCACAAGCCCTGGTGTTGGAACAAAGGTAATGACCCACAAGAGATCCACTACCCTTACACTCCAGAAAAGCACACGCAGCCACCAGCTTTGAGCTGAGTATAACCAAGCAGTATAGAATGCATAATTTTAAGAAAATTATATAAAGGTTGAAAAAGAAAACCCACCAAGAGCAACAGAGAAACGTTAATATGGGCTCTGAGCAATACCCTGTCCTTTAAAGAGCTAGGAAAGAGGAAAAACCAGACTAGCTATTAGTACAAGGAGTCCTAAGATACACCATGAGATGAGGTGGCAAGGTTGAACCAGCAACCCACACCCTAGAAACATGTTGGCCTGCGGGCCAAAAGGATGGAGAGTTGGGAGACACCTCAAAATCAGAAGGCTGTCTGTCACTTATATTTGGCAAGCAGATCCAGACTCAAGGGCTAAAATAGAAATTAGTAACAAAGCCAAGCACAATGCCTCCTACCAAACAAGGTATGCAGGAAAGGATAGCAGTTATTATTAATAATTACGGTAATGATTTACAACAAAAGCCTTTTGTGCACATAATAATTTACTTTAAACCTGTCAATACATTCTGAAACTTGCTCTGTAAAATTATAGTTCTTTTCTCAGAAAACCAGACAGATCCTACAAACACGATCCATCTTTCATCAATAGTTTCACAGGAAAAAAAAAGAAAAAAAGAAAACAAAACCACAGCAATCTATCCCCAAGGGAAGGGGAAAGCTTTCTGGAGATTGGAAAAATTTTGAGTGCTGAAGAACACCAGCCGCAGCTACATCCACAAACACTGATGTAATACAGTTTAAATCTCAAGTATTCAACACAGTGGCCAGACCCTGTGCATGGCTATCTCAGCTTAAGCTATTAAAATGGAACGAAAGCATTCAGTTTCTGTTTGCGCATGCCACACTGAAGTATGCATGTTACTGTAACTGCCACACTGAACAGCACCAGCACACTAAGGTGCTCAGCTGATTCACCCCAGAAAAGTTCCTGAATCCAGCAGTGAAGTTCTTGGCTAAGCCTGAAATTGACCTGTCCTTTTGGTTAGCATTCATTGGTACCTGCAACTCTGTGTCTGCTGGCTTCCCAAACACACCCAGTAACTTCAAGTCCCTCCTCCCGTGATGAATATCTTCACAAATGCCACTGTTTCTGATATAATAAGCCACTGCTTGGCTGATTAGAGAGAGAGAGGTCGATGTATGGCCTGACATTAATAAACTTTACCCATGAAAAGAATCAAGAGGGGATAAAAATTAAATGTAATGAGGAAGGTTCATTTGGGGATGTTGAATCAAATTATAGATGATTAAGTGGGAGAATCACTTGATGTATGCATTTTAGAAGCATTTGATGGCAGGATTTAATTTCACGTTATGAAAAGTGTACAAAGTTAATAGCATACTGGGGAAGTCCCCATTCAGAATGCGGAACACTTTATAAAAGCCAAAGCATCAGACACAATACCTAAGAAGTTGAATTTTAATTATGTTAAAAAAAACTACATCTTTAATTATTACACAGCTGACTCCTATCAGTAACATGGTGAAAGTAACATTTTGATTCACTAAAAAATTTAAATCATATGGTATTTAAAGATTCATTTTTAAATAAAATGCTCTCTAGGCAGTGGTGGTGCATGCCTTTAATCCCAGCACTTGGGAGGCAGAGGCAGGTGGATTTCTGAGGTTGAGGCCAGCCTGGTCTACAGAGTGAGTTCCAAGACAGCCAGGGCTACACAGAGAAACCCTGTCTTGAAAATAAATAAACAAACAAATAAATAAATAAATCGCTCAATATGTATGAATTTATAGAGATCAATGATGTCTCAGAAACATAAAATATATATCTTACCCCCCAAATTCATACTATAATGGCACAGGAGACTCATGGCAATTGGTTAAATGAGATTACTTCCAGGAGGACTTGGAATGAATGAGTAAATGCAGTCATGATGCTGAGCTAAGGGGAAGGTCCCACAGGGACCCTTCAGGTACATCATTTCTCCAGATGAAATTCACAGTTTAACATTTCTCCCTAATTAATATTTCAATATACATAGATTACGTTCCACCAAATAAAAAAAGGTTCTCCCCAAATTTTGTATCTTTTATTTATTCTATGGGAGTTCCACACACAAATGCTGTGTTTTCGTAAAATCCACCCCATTTCCTCCCTCCTAACCCCTTGCAGTAGATCCTTTCACCTTGTCTCTCTCCCAACCTCATTTACTCGTTTTTAACTAGCTGAGTCCAAATTGTGCTACTCACAAGTGCATGGGTTCGGGTTAGCCACTGGAGCATGGGATAATCCATTGGAAGCCACACCCTTGATGAAAACTGTCACTTTTCCTCCTCTAGAAACCATCTGCTGCCAATATTTTTTGAGCCCTCTCCCATTCATCCTGTTATCTTGACTGGCTTGATCTTATACAGATCTTGCGTATGGAAACCGAAGCTACTGTGACTCATATGTACAATGGCCCTGTCGCATCCGGAAAATAGTGCTTCATGCTAGTCTTCTGCAACTGCTCGCTGTTACAATCCTCCTGCTCCTTTTCCTACAATGGTCCCTGCACCTTAAAAGAGTGTGATGCAGATGTCTCAGTTAGAGCTGATCATTCCACAGCTTCTTATTTTCTATATTTTTGCCAGTTATGAGTTTCTGTATTAATCACCATCCATGGCCAAAGAACGGCTTCTCTGAGGAGGGTCGAGAGCTTCACTAATCTATGAGTATAAAGATAAGAAGAAAACAGTTTGATCTTTTGTCCACTGAGCAAAATAATAGTAGGTTCTCCCCTAGGGCCTATGATCATGTGTGTGTATGTGTGTGTGTGTATACATATATTTGTATATATATGTACATACATATATATGTGTTGTATATATTATACATTTTTATACATTTTATATATTTTACATATTATGTATTTTATATTATATATATAATAATATATATTATTATATTGTGTGTGTGTGTGTGTGTGTGTGTGTGTGTAATGGATATCAAATCCTCTCAGAAAGCAGTTTGTAACTCCCATATCATTCATACCATTATTGTTCCAATAGTCATATCTTGCCAGAAAACTCATTATTGTACCTCATTAGGTTTATAGAAATGTAAGAGTGTTTATGGCTTTTCTTTCCCCAATAGCCTACATGGGAACTTCCAACATGAGGAAAGCTATTTAGTAGGAAAGAAGTTTCCAGGCCAGTACCAGCTTAAGTTTTATATGTCCTGCAATTCAAGTATGTTGTATCTTTAACAATATGATCATATTACTATCGATGAGATCTGGTTGGTAAGGAAGAGCAATGCCAATAGCTTATGTTGTTTGGGGATCTATGGGACCCCATGTGTAAAAGTAACTTTTATTCACCTGACTCAAATGTTGTCTTGGAAGCTTTTGTCTGCTAACCTGTGCCTAATCCTGGAAGCTTTAGCCTCTGTACCTAATCCAGGTCTAGAGTGTTTGCAGTCTCTGAAATTACTGCTGAATAAGCTTATCCCTAACTAGTTCTTTTCTAATCTCTGGCTTACTAATTCAACTCAGCTGTTCTGACTCAAACACCTTTCCAAACTGACTGATTCAGTATGGATTCTCTAGGAGTCTGACTGAATTGCTCTGCTTGGCCTCAACTAACTCTGGCATTCTCTTATTATCTTCTAGCTTCTTATTCTCTGGATCATTCTGTAGTCAATCTGTGTCTATCTTGTCCTCTATTCAATCTGCCTCTCTATAAAATTCTCCTGGTAAAACTGTCTTCTGCCACTTCTGCACTGCCTCTTAAGTTAGCTTCCCTTTCCTCTCTTCTCATGAGAGTTGGGCATATCCTATCCTGTCAAATCTTACTCTGATTCATCTCTTTGTCTGCCACTCAATTTATAACTTTCAAA
>JADRCD010226256.1:33567-49305 GCA_019843815.1 Montemys delectorum
ACCTTGAGGTTCAAAGTGTGATCAAATATCCTGTAGCACCCATGCCCCACAACTCTAAAGGTAGTAACCCACACCTGATTTGTTTGATAGCCTATGGCATCTCAGAGAGCCATTAACCCTTCAATATTGAATAACTATGTTCAAACTTTCTACATATGTTTATAGTAGGTTTTAATGTGGCTTTTTCAATGGTTATTAGTAATAGTTATCCCTCTCTGCATCCATTCTTCTGCTCTTCCCTTTTTTCATCCTCCCCTTTTAGCCACACCCTCCCCTATGGCATACTCCTCCCCCCTTTGTGATGCCTATATTTTACTATCCCACTGCCTTAAAATCCCCCATGGACCTTTTCTGCTTCTCTAGCTTCTGCAAGTCCTCCAATTTAAACACACAAACCAAAAGATTCAAAGTTAGGATCCCCAAAGGAGAGGGAATGTAGCATGCAGTCCAGTGTGCCTATAAACAGATTTCCACATGAACAACTGTTTATTAAATGTATGAGAAAAATACATCAAGCCTACAGCAAAAACTATGCAAAGACCAAAGGAAAGTCAACCGTAAGACTTTCCAGTAAAGGAAGGAAAATACTAAGACTGGGCTAATTTTGTATATTCACTTGCTGGTTTGATTCTAACATTGATGGTTACTTTGGAGTATTGCTCATTAAAAAGCCCTAAGTCAAAGACAGACAGACTGAATGATACATACACACACATACATAAGATTTGAACAAATAGCTACCAATATAAACATTAGCCCATTTATTTTAATACTCCCTGGTCACATCTAGAGCCTGTTTATTTTTACTGAATCTGAAATGAGATTTTTCTCAAATATCTATGTTATATGAGCTGGCTGCCACAAGAGCTGGTTTCTGCCTTGAGGTGAATTTTCATCCAGTGACTTTTAGAAGTGATTCAGTGAAACTTTAGCTGGAGTTGTCCTCAAACAGGTGGCTTCTGAACCTTAGCCCTGGGTGGATGAGGTCCTTGCTCTGATGAAAGGCTACAGTAAGGTGTAAGGTGTAAGGTGCCAGATCTGTGAACACTAATCATTTTCAGATCCTATTAAATGAAGATGTATTTCTAAGTGTTGTCAAAACACCTGGCACCCCAACCATCAACAACATTGTCACTAGAATGGAAGACACCTTAGCAGCATTTTAACACCAAAGATATCATAGTTACTTGGAAATCCATGAGCACACTATCACTAAAAACAAAATTAGGTTCAGTTATCCAACCTGTATAAAGCTAATAAATATAATATTGATAATATCTGAAAATATAAAAAATCAACCAAAACCAAAGTGATAAGTTGTACACATTACTCCTTATACAAATGTTTGGGACCAGATTGTGTTCCACATTCAGGTTCTTTTGGATGACAGGTATTTTCTTATACATACTAAGGAATCTTGAGTAGAAATCCTAGGTCTAAACACGGATTTTTATTTAAGTTTTACACACACTTTATGCACATAGCATGATGCCAAATTCATACAATATTTTAAACCTAATTTTGTCCACAAAATAAAGTCATATGGTCTAAATTTTTCTACTTATAGTGTCTCATTATAGCTCAGAAGAGTTTTTAGATTTGGATACACTTGGGATTAGATGTTAAATATGCTCAAGCTGTGGTATGTCTTAATTTGTTGATGAATACTTCATTCAGTTAGGAAATTCTGCCCACAGTGAATTTGGCTTCTTCTGGTTAGCAAATGAATCTTATTGGCTGAATTGGCAAGCTCCCCATCTCACAGGGCTCTCTTCTGTACTTTGCCAAGAAGGCTGGGACAGTGCAGAGATCACGGCAGCCCTCCAACCCAGCTGCACCTGAGCTTGAGGTCAGCAGGAAACTGAGGGGCAGGAAAGAGCAGTCTGAAAGCAGAATTGTCTTAGGTATCTGTGACTTTAATATGAGTCCAAAGAACTCTTGGGACCATGGATGGCAAAGTCAATGTATGTGACTGAGAACAGCAAAGATTCTCTCCAAAACCGCAACCATCTTGTTTCACAGAGCAACCAAACAAAAAGCTTTAGGCAGCTAATTGAAATTGATTTAACAAATGCAAGGACACAATTTGGAAGCCTGAACTCTTTTTGTTCCTTTGATTTAGCCTGCCTAACCTCTCTTATCATTTAATTCTAATTAGATAGAACCAGAAAATTGAACTAGCAGGAATAGTCATTGACATTTAATTAATGGCTGGTTTTCCATTTGGTGAAGAAGAAAGTCAACATAATGGGGGCTTGGCACAGTCATCTTGACATGCAGAAGGATAAAAGCTACACAGAACCTGTTTCCAAAGGGCACCTTTGCCCCAAGTAGACCTGTGCTCTTTTGTCTGTCTCACTCTAGCCCCTATAAGGAGGCATAAACTCAGGGCCAATGGTTCCACCTTGCTCCCCACAGCCTAAAACAGAACTAAGAATGAAGTAATATGCAAAAAGGTTTTGTTAAATATCAATTTCACAAGGAGGGCAATTTGGGAATGGGGGCTGCATTACCTCCCAAGTGCATGGCTAAATCTTTTCAAAAAGTCAGTTGAGAGAATGACATTTTCCCAAAAAAGGTGAGAGAAGAGAGATGGCACCTTTGAGACACATCAGTAAAACCCACCTACGTGCAGATGACCCATCAATGGAGATAGCTTTGCTTTGCCCAGTCATACCTACACATAAATCCTCAACTGCAGGGAATTCTCTGTCCCATACCCTATAATACTACACACCATTTATTCCAGGCAAGAAGATAAGAATTCCAAGAGGGAACTGAGAAGGTGTAACCCATCTCCATAATCCATTTTGGAAGCCAGTGTGACATTTCCAAGCAATCACTCACCTGAAGCAAGCCTGAATTCTAAGTCTGTATGTCCTGTGACACCCAGAAAGGCTCTGCACACAGTGGGTACACAACGTACTCACTGGTGCAACATGTATCTACTAAGTGGGTACTAGACTGGGTAGTGGCCTGGTTTGGGACTGTGGATAAATAGAAGGGTCAAAATGACCTTAGGAGGAGGCATAGATCCTGTGTATGTGTGTGTGTATATTATATTTTTATATATTTTATATATATCCTATATATAAAAATATATAATATATTTTAATATATATTAAAATAAAAATAGCAAGTACTATAAGATCTATAAAGCAGAAAGAGGGACAGACATTAGTGTACAGGGGAGGGAGGTCCTGTTACACAAGGTCCTGTTACACAATATCCTCAGGTAAAGGCCTTTGGGATGAGCTTATATCTAACTAGAGGTCCATAGAGAAGAGGTATGGATGAAGTGGAGGAAGCTAGAGGAGGGATGGTGGGAAGTGGGACCAGAGAGATAGGCCAGTCCTACAGTGAGTGCTCCTCACTGGGAGGACCCGAGGCTTAACTCGAGGCTCACTGGGAAGGTATTGGAGCTCGAAGATCTGCACTGCCAGAGTGTGTGTGCAGGGAGACAGGTTGGTACAGGGAGACTGTCTGGAGGCCAGTGCAGTCATTTAGGTGGCCTGAGCAGAGAGAGCCAGCGATACAAGTTGAATAATGGAGAGGCTCCATATGGAGAAGGAAGCAGAATTCACAGATTTCCTTGGGTGTGAGGCAGAATAAGAAAAACAATGTCTATAAAATAGTCTGAACAACTTGATTCATGCAAATGCCATTTACTGGAATCAGGAACACTAAGTTGGAGGGAGAGGAAGCCAGAAAGGAGAAACCTGATAGCTCAGTTTTAGAATACAAATGTGGGCTGACAGTGGCAGAGGTGGTAGTAATGTGTAGAAAGTACCTCGTGACTGTCTAATAACAAAAAGAAGACCCCACACCCAAGCAAGAAGGCACTGGGGTTTTGCCTAGGAGCCTACTCTTCAGCAAAAAGAAAAAGAAATGGACCAAAGTTATTTTGAGTTCCATAATCAAGGAAATATACAAATAAAAGACAAAGATTTTTTCCAAATTCACCCTAGGGCAACCTCCATGGACAGGTGACAGAGCTTCAGGGCTCTGGTTTTAGAAGATTTAGGGTGTCCATGGACAGGCAGGGAGCCCAGAGTCACCACAGAAACTTCCCAGAGCCCTGGTTCTTCAGAGCGGACCAATGGTCTCTAGCACAGTGGCCTCAGATGGCAGAGGGTCAGGTACTCAGGGTTACCTAGATCTGCCATTCCCTGCATGGGGACATGAGAAAGAGACTCCATTAGAAATGACACGTTCAATTTTTTTCTTATTACATCTGTAGCTATGTATATATTTTTTTTTATTTTTGTGTAACACTTTTTAATTAAAAAATAATTGCTGAGCAGTGGTGGTGCACGCCTTTAATCCCAGCACTTGGAGGCAGAGGCAGGTGGATTTCTGAGTTCAAGGCCAGCCTGGTCTATAGAGTAAGTTCTAGGACAGCCAGGGCTACACAGAGAAACCCTGTCTCAAAAAACCAAAATAATAATAATAATAATAATAATAATAATAATAATAATAATAACAACATCACATTCCTCCTGATTCCCCCCCCAACTCTTTCTGTGTCCCACTGCCACTTACATTAATAGCTTTTCCTTTGGTTATTATTGTTCTGTGTGTATGTACATATATGAATGCATCGCCGTATAAATACTACCAGCCAAGTCTGGCTTTGCTGTCCAGGATTGACCCCTTTATACTGGTGGTTACTACTTTTTTATCAAGTCTCTACACGCATATTGTTAGAAGAAGCAAATGGTTCTACCAAGTTTGTTGCAAAAATAAAAAAATAAAAAAATAAAAAATCTCCCCGTCATCCTTGAATCTCCTCTCCATTCCAGTTCCCACTCCTCAGATGCAAGAGGCGCAACTATTTGAGCTGATTCTTCCCTGACCTCCATCTCACTAAATGACATCTTATGCAGCCGTATTCACCACTGGGCCTTGTCTATTTTCAGCTTGCAAAGATGGGGATTTAATTCATGTTCTCTGTCCTCCCTTTATGATTTGATTCTTCAATACTAAACGCTCACAGGGTTTAAAGCCTGGTCATCAGCCTGTGGCGAGACTAGCAAGTGGCGAAATCTTTAAGAAGGAGAAGATCTTCAGTCACAGGAAGTTAGGTCATGGTGGGGTGCTCGAAGGAATATTGGGTACTCCCCACCCCACTTCTGCTTCCTGGCCATCACGAAGTGATAAAGACACACTGACACATGTTCCACACCAGGACGCCCTGCCTTGTCACTGGCCCACAGTGGAGACTGACTGTGTACTCTCTGGAAGCCTGAGCCTCAAACACCCCTCTTCTTTTTAAGTGATCTCAGGCATTCTGTCATAGTAACAGGAAGCTGACGAGCACACATACACACTCATATGCACACACACGCACACGCCCTAACTCCCACTTCCCTGAAAAGAGCAAAGTCAGCCGTGTTCCCCTTCAGAGAGCTGGACATTCAGTGCATGTGACTGGGACAATAGGGCATTATTAATCAGAGCTGTGCCCAGAGGTGGCACGGTTACTCTTTATCTGATAATATTTTTCTGTGTTTAAAACGTACTACTCATCTTGTTTTGTCTCCCTACTTCCTAGATATGCCCTATGCACCCAGGGTAACGAAGCCAAGCCTGAAGCTCTCCACAAGTGTTCACACTTGCTCTTCCACCTGCCTCTACCCGGAGTACTCCCTCAGGGAGCTCTTCCTAAGGATGGAGCTACAATCCCCATGGCAACATTTCAAAAACAAGACCTCCCCTGAGAAAAAAGTTTCATCAGCCGCCAAGACTGAGGAAAACAGCACTAAGCACCAGTAGGCACTTGGTTTTATTGGATTAAAACAAAAAAGGGTTTGTTTTTTTTTTTTTAAATTCTAGCAGAGATAAGTTCAGATTCCTTGGCTTTTTCCCCCCCTACTCCTGGTTTAGCTAAGACAAAATGGCCCTTCTGTTTCGCTGTCTATGCTGCAAGAGGCCTTTTCTGGTGTCCTCTGATGTCTGTACTTGACACAGAGTTCCTCGGAAGCAGGCGCTGCTATCTGGGGGCTTCTTAGAGCCAGCCCCCTCCCACTGCCAAAATGAGAAATATCAATTCCTCCCATGTCACCACGTGCCATGGAAACCGGCCAGCCAGGGAACTACTAAGAACACAGTGAGCAGGGAAGACGAAGAAATAACCTCAATTCCGGAGCTATATTTACCTCAGCAGGTAAAGGTGACAAAACAGTGTGGTTGACCTCCACTCTGGCCCGTGTGAGAAGCAAGCACGGTCCGCTCTGTGCCAGCCAGCAGCTTTGGGCTGTGCCCAGGCCACTGGCCAGGCATCCCCCACTACCCTGGGCCTCCAGGCTATGTGGGCTTGGCAAAGAGCCAGCATCAGGCAAGGGAAGGACTCTCAAAGCCTGTGATCCAGAAAGGTGCTGGCATGTGATCAGTTATCCTGATGCCAAAATGCTTCCTCTAAGAGCTTCCTGGAAGATTCATGGGTGAGGATAAAAAAAAAAAAAAAGACAGAGGTATAAAATCTACCTAACCCCTGAACTCCAGAGGCAGAGGCAGGAGGACCTGGAGTCAAGGTCATCCTTAGGCAAAAACCAAGTTGGGGGCCTGGGTCATGTGACATCTTGCCTCAGTAAAGCAAACAACAAGCTGACCCTGACCCTGTTGTGGCTAATGCCAACACTTTATTCAAGCCCATCTGAGAGTCTAGACCAAAAAAAAAAAAAAAAAAAAAAAAAAAAAAAAAAAAAAAAAAAAAAAAGAATAGAGAGCAAAATGATAAGAAATGAGGAGTTTGTGGGACCACAATCCAAGGGGACCAAGGCTTTAGGGGGGTCCCTAAAGCCTCTTCCTTCTCCCTCCTGCCTACCCACCCCCCTGATTCTCTCTTAAGCCCCACTCAGTCAGCTTGCCTGTGAGGACACCCACTGACTCCCATTTGCAACTGGATTGGCTGCTGTCTTCCCCAACAGAAGCCCAGGAGCCACCTTGCTAGAGCAGGAAAGGGAGGCAGGTGACAGGCAGAGCTTCATTATGATGGCCTTCTAAAGAGCAGGAGGGATCCTTGCTTCTAGGAAGGATGATTGGCAGGAAGAGTTAAAGGTCTTTAGTTTACCATCATGTATACATGTGCACATGTGTGCACATACGTACACACATGATGGCACACAAGCATCCATAGAAACCTCCCTCTTGGAATGGTCAGCACCTGCGTAGCAGAATTAAGGAAAAAGAGACTGAGCAACGGGAAACAATTCAACCCCAGTCACTGTCCCCAGAGATGAGGTGAGCCAGAGATGTCATGTCTGTCGCTAGTGTTCATTTTTCTGATGTAGCCATCCCTTGCTGAGTACAAGTGTTAGCTACTTTTACAATACTGTCACCAAAATATGACAGAACAGCTTAGAGGAGAGGATTATCCTGGTTCATTGTTTGAAGGTACATTCCTTTGTGGGGTGATGAGAGGTGGTGAGAGATCCTGCTGTGCCATTAAGAACATTAGGATCATAGGTAGTTGGTTGCTACCTGGTCATGAACAGGGAGGTAGAGAGAGGATTAAAAGTGGAGCCAGCAGGTAAGTCCATGCCTCCACCACTTTGGAACTGCACTTGCCAGCTAACTCTCATGTCCAAAAGGTGTATTCAGGAGAATAGTTGCTTGTTTCTGTATTATTCCAGGACTCTAGGAGACCCAGCATATACAGCACCTGGCCCAGTGCCTTGCATTCAACAGCTGTTTCCTTAAGTGGCAGACGTGAGTAATTCTCACCTTAATATTCAGTCATGGTGCCCGGTAGTGGTGGCATACGCCTTTAATCTCAGCACTTGGGAGGCAGAGGCAGGTGAATTTCTGAGTTTGAGGCCAGCCTGGTCTACAGAGTGAGTTCCAGGACAGTCAGGGCTATACAGAGAAACCCTATCTAGAAAAAAAAATTCAGTCATGGCAAATTTAAATGGCCCCACCCATTGTGAAGAGCTTTACTGCTGGCTGCATTAATCAGGGGACTAAGACACCATCCTGTGACTTGGGGATGCCTCTGCCCTCCTCTGCTCTCCCAGTGCAGCTGATCAGTTAGGGTCCCTGTGGCAAAGCATTTGACCAGATTCTGTGGCCTTGATGATTAGTATCTATAAAGGTCGTGCTACCTTAATTCACTGACTTTTCCAGACTCTTGACTTGAACTCTCTATGAAAAAGCCATACTAGTGTTACTTCAAGCCCCCGTCTCGTCTCTTGTCCTAGGACCCATCCGGGGGACTTAAGGGAATGTCATGAAGTAAGGAGTCAGAGGTCCTCCGCAGAGCTCACAGATGCACAGGGCTAGAGACTACAATATGGTAACACCCTGTACTGGCTAGTTTTGTGTGTCAACTTGACACAGGCTGGAGTTATCACAGAGAAGTGAGCTTTAGTTGGGGAAATGCCTCCATGAGATCCAGTTGTGGGACATTTTCTCAATTAGTGATCAAAGGGGTAGTGCCATCTCTGGGCTGAAAGTCTTGAGTTCTATAAGAGAGCAGGCTGAGCAAGCTAGGAGAAGCAAGCCAGTAAGGAACATCCCTCCATGGCCTCTGCATCAGCTCCTGCTTCCTGACCTGCTTGAGTTCCAGTCCTGACTTCCTTGTGATCAAGAGCAATGTGGAAGTAAGCCAAATAAACCCTTTCCTCCCCAACTTGCTTCGTGGTCATGATGTTTGTACAAGAATAGAAACCCTGACTAAGACACACCCCTTAGGCCTGACTGTTCAGGATACATTATAACATAAGATATTCAGCATTTGAGCAGGAAACCAGACATTGATTTTGTATCTAATTTGGAAACAGAAGATGCTACTGTACTTGTTTTCCTGTGGCTATTATCCCCATAGGAGCTCATTTCTACCTCTTAACAGGGATTTACTTAGACGGAGGAATTGGTTAAAAACTTTCCAATCCAATTTCAATTCTCTTGCTTTGGCACAAGCTTTAAGCGCTGTAAATCTGACTGGGCTCCCCAAGGAAGTGGGCTGCCCTTCCATGACACCTCTCCTCCTTTCGGCAGAGCCTTGGCAAGCAGCCAAGTGGCCAAGGCTGTCCAGATTCTCCGGAGTAGTGTTGAGCGGCGTATCTCAGCCCCTAAGGTAGGCAGAGCTGCAGACAGAGGGTCTCGGTTCTAAAGGAAGGTATCTTATGTTTTAGTTGAGTACAAATGACAAGGGGTTTTTAGGTTTCCATGCATAGTTCCTATTCCCTAGATCTTAAAGCCTGCCACTTCCTCCAGCCATTATCAAGATCTTCCCAGAAGGTTTACATGGAAGTCACTTCCTCTAGACCGAACAAACCTTAACCTTGAATAATCTTGCAAAGTCCTCAAGTTGGGACAGAAAGAAAGACTAAGATATTATGGACAACCCGGGAGCTTCCATATCAAGTTCCATGAGTTCACAGTTCTAACCCAAGACCATTCACCTTGGCATGGACTTTATCCATCATATCTCAGCCATCATTACTTTTTAGGTTGGGCAATACCAGCTTCCCAAAGTACCATTCTTGCTCATGCAGGAGGGTCCAGAGCCCCATTTCCTAGCTGCTCTCTGCCCTCCATCCAACATTGGGTAGTAAGCCAGTTGGAAGCGCCTTCCTCCTGGGAACAAGTCTTCTTATTTTCCCTTCACCCTGTCCTTCAGCCTTTCCTTTAAAATGAGACAGATCCACTTGTTAAACCCATCCTCTGAGATGAGCCCTCTTGATTCCTAGGTTCTCTCAATTAACCTGAGTTGGCCACTCATGCAGCTGTAACTGAGTCCCAGTCCTCAGGAAGAGCAGGCGCCTGGCTTGCTTCACAGCCACGTAATTCCCCTAGCACCCAGCTAGTTACAGAGACATGTTCTTCAGTAATGAAGGGCAATATTGGCTAGCAGGTGGGCTGATCACCACTGTCAGGACACACACTGAGCCAGAGCCCTGGAATCAAGAGATGCATCCCCTCAGAAGCCTTCAGAGCGCAACTCATAAGCAAGCAATGAAAATGAGTCAGTTTCCCTATTCACTAGCCTTCTGAGGAACCTAGTCATCCCACACATCACTCATAAAACTCTGCAGGAATCCTTCTTTGCTCTGGTTTCTTTTTCTAGATAGAGTCAAAGAGCAATTAATTTCTAACTACGCAGAGAGGTGTGCAGAAAAAGAAAAATCCTACCAGGCCCTAAGGAAAAGTACTGATAGGTCAATTCTGATACTTTTCATTTGTCAAGTCACCCACTTAAAAACTACCAAAAGCCATTTGTAGGGTCTGTGGTCCCCACACTCCAGCATTCTCCACCAACAAGCCATAGCTGTGGGCAGTACTATAGGATAGTTACTCCCATTGATTATCATATGTTAAGTGTTGGCTTGCTTAGATGGTCTTTTGAAACCTAATAAGCTTTTAACTATCTCAGATACCTTCATATCGCCAATGAGGAAAAGAAGAACATGCAAAAGCAGGGTAGTGCTGTGACAGAGTTGGTTCTGCGGCCCTAACCTCTCCTCTCTACCAGACCCAGAATGTACAGAAGACTCAAACCCTCAAGAGAGATACTATTATTCACTAAAGGCAGCAAGCCTCTGCTGCAGCCTGGGGGAGGGGCAGAGGAGCCCAGGGCTGCTAGGAAGATGGATAGAAAAGCAAATGAAGACACACCAAATCACAACCTCATCTCCCAGGCTCCTTCAAACCTTTCTTTCCAAGAAAGCTCTGCAAACCTGGAGCCTTTTTGACCCTCCTTGAGCACCTGCAGTCAGGAACACAAAGACCTTTAGCAGCTACATTTTGTAAAGAGACAAAATTGCTGATGTCATATGGCAGGCTTTAGGGAGAATTGGTGTCTCTTGTCTCACTCTGTTGCCTGCTGATCCCGAAAAGCTGATCTCAGCCAGCCCAGTGTAGTTGTGGCTCAGGGCAGTCTTACTTACAGCCTTGTATGGGCTCAGAATCCAGGTCATCTGGCCAGCCATCCAGAAAGCTCTGCCATCCTTAGTGAGCCCATACACCTGGATATGAATCCCTATCTTGCGAATTTTCCCAACCTGCCCAACCTGGGAAGCCTTGCTTAAGTGAAATCTCCACCAGTCTGTGGGCACTGTTGCCTATCCTTCCTTTTACCCACTCCTCCTTGTACCCATAGCCCTGAGCCCGGGGCCTAACACAGAAGAGCACTCAATAAATGACTGTTGAATAAATTTTGTTGAATATACCAGAAATGATACAACAGCCTCAGGCTCAGATAGATATTTCATTATCTGGTGAGGAATTAAAAGATGCCAATTCATCTTTAAAATAATTGACTGCTCTTTTACGAGACTTCTCATCTCATTTCTCTCTAGCCCTGCAGAGCATTGAAGCTCTTAAATATCCCTTATAATCAGAGGTAGTATTCATTCCATAAGCATTTCACTTAATGGTACCAAGACTCCCCGCCAACCCCACCCATCATCAGTGGTCAGTCCTTTTCTCTGTCACCAGGAATGACGACTAATAGCTATTTGTCTTAGAAAGAGCAGATGAATGCAAAGAAAAAAGCCTGGTAATGCTAAAGCCATGATCTTTCCTTTGATTGATTTCCTGAAGGCAAAAGCTGGCCATTAAGAGAAGTGTTGCCTATCCAACTCTTTCAAAGGCCATCAGCCCTCTATAACACTAGGCAATGCATTGACATGGGGCAAAGGGCAGGTGCACAATGGGTCTCATCTCTGGAAATGGAATCTCATAATTGCATTTAAGAGCAATTTCTAAAGGGCGCATCCTCATCTGGCCACTGGCCCGTCATCGCTTGAGACCTGAGATAGGTCATGGTTCCCCTTAGAAACAACAGCATCAGCGCCTAGTCAGCTCTTTCCAAGTGGGATTGAAAGTAGCAGCCTCAGGTAGAAATTCTGCAGGAGCCTACCAAGGCTGGGGAGGGAGACCTTCATGGCCAAAGCAAGTGTGCTCAAGTGACAAACTGAAATGGTACTGAGCCCTAGGATAGAGAAGCCCTCAATGAAGAGCCAAGCCTATGAAGGTTTGAAGATAATCCCATGAAATCTTTACAAGCCTCCTGTGAGTTTGCTACAGGTCAGTTTCTATCACAGAAGCATAGGCTTTCTGTGTTTTCTATTTTCGCACTAGACTGTGGGCTCTTCCTCCATCCAGGATATGAGGGTTGATGCTGTGACAGTTACAAAATTGAATCATTATCATACTGAATAGCACTTGTTAGCAGCATATAGGTAGTGCTCCACTGCACTCCAGCTCACACACTATAGGGACCCTGGGTGGGAGGCATTTCATTCTACAGTGAATTTCACCCACCTTCTCAGAATCGGGGAACACGTGGATCTGAGGCTGCTGCATTTTAGAATCTCTGAAGAGCTTTCAGAGTGCGGATGCCCAGGTCATTCCACAGTGCAGACAGCAGCAGAAGCATCTCGGGGAGGCCACAAGGGTTACTCTTTAAGTCTTCCAGGCCATTTCCGCAATGGTTTGTGACTGGCTCAAGCCCCTCCACGTGTGAGAAGGGGAACAGAGAGACTGGAACCCAGAGGGTCTGATTCCAAAGCTATCCTTTCTCTCACTCTCTCGGAGTGGTCTCTGCCTTCAGGCTGCTCACAGGCTGTACACTGTCAGTTCCTGCCACCTTGTCCCTTCTGCCATCCCTCTTACTCCAAGTCTCACTGCCCCACCCTAGATCAGGCCTTAATTCCTGGGAATGCTTCATCCGTCTTCTGTTAGGCGGACGGGTGGAAGGGGCAGTCTACAGTGCCACGGAGTCTGTTGATTCTGTGCTGTCGGCTCCATCAGATAAAGCGTTCAGAGGGGGAGAAGCCCCTGAAGAGGGGCTAGTGATGGTTTCTTTAGGAATTCCGCATTTGAAAGAGGACCAGATGTACCTCTAGGAGTGGCGGGGATTATTGCAGTGAACACCCTGCACTCACAAAGCAAGAGTTCAGGAGAGCAGGCAAGGCCCACAGTTTGGTTGGAGCTTAGAGGACCGTCAAGGGGTGAACAGAGGACAGAGGTAGGAATAGAAACACCTGGAAAGCCCCCAGGAGGCCTGAGCCAGAGGGGGGGGGGGGTGATGGTTCACAGGGTTGATAACAGAAAGCCTGGGAAGATAGCATCTTGCAGTGGTGTTGTCTACTCAAGGAAGAGACTTGTACACGTGGACCAGGGAAGGCACCCTGGCATGCGATACAAAGGGAAGAACTGAGAGAACAGAGGTACTGAGGAAGAAAGCCTAACAGAAGACGGATGAAGCATTCCCAGGAATTAAGGCCTGATCTAGGGTGGGGCAGTGAGACTTGGAGTAAGAGGGATGGCAGAAGGGACAAGGTGGCAGGAACTGACAGTGTACAGCCTTGGCACTGAGGAGCAGCCCTGACGAGTTAGGTGGTGATGTTAGGCCTCTCATACAAGTTCTCATTGTTTAGTATGCAGCTCAAGGCTTGCTTGGAGTCTCGGATGAAGTAATGATGCACACGAAGATAGAGGAATAAAAAGACATTATCTGGAATGTCCTACACAGTCCGTGGAGTTACCAATATGTTCATTTGCCATTCCCGAGCTCTTATACTTGAAGTCTATGCAACCATATGAGGAAAAGGTGTTAATAACGATGCCTTTTATGGCTCAAAGTTATGAACAAATAAAAAGGCTTTATGTCTTTTGCAGTTGCTGGAGAACAGACTTACCAACATGAATATAAATGAAAATGTCAATAATTTTATTTGAGCTTCTTAAAGTATATTTAATTTCTTTTTATATCCCCCCCTTATTTTATGAAGCAATATATTCTACATATTAAGTTTCTGGAATACTTCAAGATCCAAACCAACCAGAACACAAAGTCGTTGTCTCACTCCATTTGTGCCACTCCAACAGAACACCATACACTGGACCATTTCTAAAGAAGAGAGATTGATGTTTCAGTTCTTGAGACTGGGGGTCCACAGTAGGGGGAATGACATCTTGCATCTGTTGGGGAACCTTCCAGGAAAGAAGACAGAAAGGCATTCAAAGGGAGCAGACACTGCAGCCTGCCATGACAGAAGAGCAGAGGGGAGGAACCCATTCCCACAAGCCCTTTCGATAGCAACATCAATTTATTCTAACTGAAAGAAGCATCCCCCATTCGGCTCTATCCCCCACGACTGTCACACCAAGATTTCTTTCCAACCAATAAATTGGGTGAGGAGACATTTTTGATATGAAAAAAGTTACGTTGTGACTTCATCTTATAGAACAGAGGGAATAAATCAGCTAGCTATCAAGGCTGTCAGAAGACAGCGACCATAAGACTTGTAACATTAATGCTAAGGGTCCCTCATCAATTGCATCTCAAAACTCAGGGATATAGGAAAGGGACTGAAGAAGAAATCTGAGGACTTCCCAGCCTACCAAAAGAACCCCCTTGGCTGATAATTGTTTTCCTACTGCAGGGGGGCCCCATCCTAGGAACTGTAGAATTCTCGTTAATTCTGGCTTCTAGATTTACTTTGCAGCTTCTGAGTATTGAATTTGCCAAGCTCCCACAAGACATGAGGTAAGGCACGTCATCTAAGTGGAGAGTCTCATTCAGGAGTCTTCACCACTTCTAAGCCAAATGTCCAAGGACTATTTTTCATGTGCCACATAAAAAACTATGCTCGTCCCCACAACAAAGCAAAAGGACTTCCTACTTTAAGGAAGCAGATTGTATTAATTGCCAAGAGCCACAACCAGTATGCATCTTATGTTGCCAAACTCCTTATCTTCTCCAACATCCTGCCTTCACTCTGCACTTCCAAAGAACCTACATATGAGACTACGTGACCTATGTACCATCATGTGTAGCTGTCTTTCCTACAGTAGAACTGACGAGACCATTTGCTGCCCTGGCCTCCTGACAAACTGGTGCATTTTTGTCTATACAACATCATGTGTAATATCAGTGTAGCTATGTAAAAACACGGAGTGGTTCTATCTTTTAAAATGACGGTTTGCTGTGACTTCCAAGCACCCAACACACAACTGGAATATTTTACTTCTAGGAAACCGGAAGTTGTAATTTTCAGAAAACAAAATAAATTGGCAGGGGGGAGGGAAGAAGGCAACACCACCATGGAAACAGACCACAGAGAAAAGAGTGAGGATCCCAGAATGCATGGGCGTTGTCCTTGTAAACCACACGCTGAACGCCCACAGCTCCTTCCCAAAAGACAAACATGCAGACAGCCTCAAAGACTCCTCAGCCCAGGCATTGCTGAGGCGCAGCTGGAAGATGGTAGTGCCTACTACTCAGGCAACTTCACACTGACCTTAATCCACAGGAGGGAACATGGAAGCACAATTAACTGGAATGATCACAGCCTAAGAGGTGTGCGTGTGTGTGTGTGGGGGGGCGGTATTTTAAATGTTATATTTTTGAGAATTTCATACATGACTATACAGTATTTAAAAGATATGAGTTGTTTTTTATGTAAAAAAAAAAAAAAGGTCACTGTGTCTGGGAAAGAAATCACAAGGTGGGGAGAGCTCTCCATTCATCCATGAGTGGCCTGATCTCAAGATCAAGCCTTCATTTGTCATCCCTACATCTTCCCTGTGGACCCTGATTTCTGCCATTACCTAGCTGTTCAGGAACATGAGCCTGGAGGCAGCCCCGGGAGGCCCCGGGCCAGGGGTGGCAGTCCATTTATCTAGCATACTTTTTAGCAAGCTGTAGGCATCCTCTGACCTCAATACATTTACTCACATCTGCATTTCTAGGCAGTTTCCTCTTCTGACATCTCTTTTTAATTTCCC
>JADRCD010226258.1:1759-48881 GCA_019843815.1 Montemys delectorum
TATTGACTGAGACAGTGCTCAGGATAAGGGCCTATGCAGGAAGGGTTTGTAATAAGTATAAGAATGGATTTTATTGACTGAGACAGTGCTCAGGATAAGGGCCTATGCAGGAAGGGTTTGTAATAAGTATAAGAATGAGTTCTATTGACTGAGAGACAATGTTCAGAATTCTGGGGGATTTGATGAGGGCTGGCTTTACAGAAAAGCGAAGATTAGCAGGTATTAACAATTCCATTCACAGCCTTCTGGATGGAAAATGGGTATGTTCAGTCCTTCTACTGAGGAGAAAAGTCTATGTGTTAAACTATTCTGATTTCTCTGGTGCTATCTGTAAGCTGTGGCTTCCACGAAACTTTGTCTCAATAAACCAAAACAACAACAACAACAACAACAACAACAACACAAAAACAAAGATCCACAAACCAACCACACAAACATAACACATTGTCTTGAGGTTACTATTATTAGTATGAAGAGATACCATGACCCAAGCAACTTGGTGAGGAAAGGGTTTATCTAGCTTACCCTATTATATCACTGTCCATCACCGAAGGAAGTCAGGACAGGAACTGTAACAGAGCAGGAACCTGGAGGCAGGAGCTGATGCAGAGGCCACGGAAGGGTGATTTGTTCCTTATGGATTGCTTAGCCTGCTTTCTCAGAGAACTCGGGACTGTAGGTCCCACATCAAGAAGTCCTCCTCCATCAATTACCAATTAAGAAAATTCCTTACAGGCTTGCCTATAAGTAGATCTTCTGGAGGCATTTTTGCAACTGAGGTCTCTTCCTCTCAGATGACTATGGGTTGTGCCATGTTGGCATAAAACCACACCTGACCCCTTGTCAACTTGACACACAACACATCACTTTTACTCCACAATGTTTTCTTTCTTGTTCATCCCTAAGATCACACATCAATATTTACCTTACAATATAAAATATTTTCAAACTTAAAAGGCCCCATAAGTCTCACAAATGGAAAGACTTTAAAATTCTGTCTCTTTTAAAATCCCAAGACCGTGGCCTATGAGCACCTACAAAATCAAAAGTAAATGAAATACTTTTATTTCAAGAGAAAAGAACACAGTCACAATCGAAGCAAAGCAGAACCAAACTCCAACTTGGTAAACAACCCAGTGTCCAATGTCCAAGACCAACTCCCAATCTCTGCACTTAGAGCACTTCTAAACTCTGACCTCTCCAGCACATGTAGCTTGTCTTCCAGGATCTGGTTTGCTCCACTCCACCATTTCTGTGGTTGGTGGTCATACCACGATAATAACATCTTCAAAATGGTGCTGTGTCTTGCTTTAACCGGGGTGCACGCTCATCAATAGCCTCTCCCGGGCTCTCTTCATTGACTCCAGACCTGCCACACAGGGCCAAGCCTCAGCTGCTCTTCAGGACCCCTTTATGCCTTGAAAGCCAGCACCACCAGGGTGATTCTTACATTAGCGAGTTTGGTTGGTCCGACCTTGGCCATTTCTGGAACACAGCTTCTATGTGTTGACTTAGAAGAAACACTTCCCAGAAGACTTCACCTCAGTGATGCCAGTCTCTTCTTAATCACAGTTGATTCTTCAGTGCCAGCTGGCCACCATCCATCGACCCCCGAGAGCAAAGGCTTTACTTAGTGGTTTTTGTCTCTTGTTAATCACAACTGAACCTTCAGTTCCAGCTGACCAGACACCACAGCTTCTTCCTACAAATGTTCTGATAAAGTCTTTGTTTTCCTTTGTGGCTTCACAAGCCAGGCCTCCATTGTCTGCACAACTTTCTTATCTTCCAAGCTCCCACAGGACATCCCACTGAGCTTGCAACACTCAATGACTTTACCAGCTTAATGTTCCAAAGTCCTTCCACAATCTTCTCCAAAAACAATATGGTCTGGTCTGTCATAGCAACTCCCACTCCTGATACCAATTTCTGTCTTAGTTACTCAATGTTGGGAAGGGACACCATTATCAAGACAGCTCTTTCAAAAAAGAGCGTTTATTTGGGGGCTTACTTAAATTTTCAGTGTTAGTCTATAATTGCCATGGCAGGAAGCAGGGCAATGGGCAGGCAAGTATAGGGCTAAGAGGTTTAGCTTCTGATCCTTGGGCAGCAGGTAGAGAGAGAGAGAGAGGGAGAAAGAGAGGGAGAGGAAGAGGGAGAGGGAAAAGGAGAGGGAGAGAAAGAGAGGAGACAGAGACAGAGAAACAGAGATAGGAGAGAGAGACAGAGAGAAATACATACAGAAACAGACAGACAGACAGAGACAAAGAGACAGAGAAAGGCTGGATCTGGCATAGGGTTTTGAAACCTTAAAGCCCACTGCCCAGTGACACACTTCCTCCAACAAGGCTACACCTAATTCAACAAGGCCATGCCTCCTAATCTTTCCCAAACAGTTCTACCAACTGAAGACCCAGCATTGAGCCTGCCCAGGCCATCCTCGTCCAAGCCTTCCCACACACCTTTCATTTCCCTAAACATATTTGCCCTTTACTAACTTGTACCCTGTACCCTAATCCTGCTCATTCCTTCCCCCAAGGTGACCACGGATGATTCGCTTTCACCATGGAGTATGTGGTTTGTGGTCTAGCTCTTCTTAATTAGAATTATGGAGTTACTTGTTTTTCTGCCTGTCTTGTTTCTTAGCACAGTTTTCCTGAGGCACATCACGCTGGTTGGACCAGAATTCCCTTCTGTCAAATGCTTCCACTGCATTCCCAGGTTGCTTATCCAGTGGGCATGTGGATTGCTCGCCATTCAGAGCAATCTCTAAAGCAGCTCTGAATACTCACATACAAGTCTCTGCACGGGCATATGTTTCCTTCTTGGCGAAATGTCTAGACAAAGAATGACAAGATGATATGGTAGGTGGAGTGTTTAACTTTTTATAAAACTGCCAAACTGTTTCTCAGAATGTTGGCACTACTTCTATCCCTTCTAAGGACTGATTTGTTTTAACATCACATTTTAAATTTCAATAAACCTTCCTTATTCTTGGATTTCTCTTTCCTTTCAATGAGCCCCACCATGTCACAGACTATCCATGAGCACTACTCACCCTACCCACATGTACATGCACACACATGCACATACATGTACACACACACACTACACACACACACACACACACACATACACACACATATATATTAAAAAGTATTTTTCAAAGATGTAATAGGCAGATCATGGTAAAAGTAGCAGGCAATATAATAGTTGTATCTGTTGCTTTGTTTATCACTTTTCTATTAATAGCGAAACCAAATATGTACATATGTAATTTTTGGAGAAAATTAGTTACTTGAGTAATCACTAGCAACTGGCCTTTATAATTTTTAAAAATAGTGTGCTTGTGTGTGCATGCATGTGTGTGCATGTGTGTGTGTTTGCGTGTGTGTGCATGTGCCTGTGCTCCTGTGTATGAGTGTAGTCGTACATATGTCAGAGTGTGTATGGAGGTTATAGGATAGCCTCTAGTATCAATCTTGACTTTCACTTTGTCTGAGACAGATTTTCATGTTGTTAGCTTCTGCATATGTCAGGCTACACCACATCAAATGTCCAGGCATTCCCCCATCTGCACTCCCATGTCACTGAGATTGTAGACAGGTGCTACTGTACCTGTTTTGTAGGCTCTGGAGATTTGAACTCAGATCCTCACCACACACTCATTCTACTCCTGAAGTGCCCCTAGCCCCCAAATGCCATTTTTAAAGTCAGATTTTGCAGTGTTTCCTAAATTTAATGAGCATTTTCATGAGGTGAAAACAAACCACAGCTATTGAAAATAAATTTTGCTGGAGTGAGTGGCTCACAATTCAATTCCACTTAGCATATAGCTTAAGATTTTGAAATCATACAACTATGTTTTCATTTCCATATTACTGTGACAAAAACGCTTAACACGGGAAGCTTCACAGAAAAGAGTTTGTTTTGTTTCTGAGCAGTCAGTACATGGATAACCAGCCCCATGCACTCGGGCAGAGCACTGTGGTTGTTGGAATGTGTGGTAGAGAAGAGCTCAACTAGGAAGGAGAGGGAGGGAGAGAGGGAAGAGAGGGAAGGAGAGAAAGAGAGGTGGGCAGGGTATACATCTTCAAGGGTCATTTCCTTACTTTCTCCAGCTTGCTTTCTCTCTCTCAAGTTTCCAGGACAACCCTCCCCCCATATCAAAGTATCCCTGTCTGAGTACCCAACATTCAAATCCTGATCGTATAGGGGAGATTGCATACATTCAGACCATAAAGCAGTGTAAATTGCTATTCTGTGATTGTCATAACCCAGGTCTCTGAGTTCTCAAGAGACACTCTACAAGCCTGTCATAGGCTATCTTCCCTAGAAATGAAAGGCGTTGACTTACATATTAGGAGAGCAGAGTGTGGTATAGAAACCATACTCTAGGTCAGGACCTATGCCCAGGAGTAGCATCTCACCAACACAAAATGAGCTCCATGTTTTTGTTTGTTTTGTGTTCCTTTTTAGGCCCCTTTTTTTTTTGGTCTTATTTTTTGCTTTTGCTTTGATTTTCTTCCTTTTTCTTCTCTCTCTCTCTCTCTCTCTCTCTCTCTCTCTCTCTCTCTCTTTCTTTTTTTTTGAGAGAGACAGAACAAGGACATGAAGTTGGGTGAATAGGGAAGCATAAAGGGTGTACTGGCTAGTTTTGTGTGTCAACTTGACACAGGCTGCAGTTATCACAGAGAAGGGAGCTTCAGTTGGGGAAGTGCCTCCATGAGACCCAGCTGTGGGGCATTTTCTCAATTAGTGATCAAGAGGGAAGGGTCCCTTGTGGGTGGTGCCATCCCTGGGCTGGGAATCTTGAGTTCTATAAGAGAACAGGCTGAGCAAGCAAGTAAGGAGAAGCAAGCCAGTAAGGAACATCCCTCCATGGCCTCTGCATCAGCTCCTGCTTCCTGACCTGCTTGAGTTCCAGTCCTGACTTCTTCTGGCGATGAACAGCCATGTGGAAGTGTAAGCTGAATAAACTCTTTCCTCCCCAACTTGCTTCTTGGTCATGATGTTTGTGCAGGAATAGAAACCCTGACTAAGACAGAGGGTATGGGAAGAGTTGGAGAAGACTGAATATGGTCAAAATAATATTGTATAAAAAAGTTTTAATTCCAGCACTTGGGAGACAGAGGCAGGTGGATTTTTGAGTTTGAGGCCAGCCTGGTCTACAGAGTGAGTTTCAGGACAGCCAGGGCTATACAGAGAAACCTTGTTTTGAAAAAAAAACTAAAAAAAAACAAAACAAAAACAAAAACAAAAAAAAATACAGAGTGTTATACCATGCTTTAATCTATAGCAAAAAATAAATATGTAAGCAAAGAGAAATTCTATGCTAGGAAAATTATTGGGAAGACACTGAGAAGTATTACTATATTAAAAAGTTATTTTTCCTGAAGTGGAAACTTAAGGGTTCTTTGGAAAGTTGGTTGGATGGTGTCTTGCCGGGGCGAACACGTGAAGACCCGTTTAGCTGAAGCAGACACAGGTCAAAAGGATGTTCTGCTGAAGCAAGCACACGAAAGGACACGTATTGAAGGATTCCTTGCTAACGACACACATGTATTGGTCCCCCTTACACTTTATAGTTTAGCTGCATTCATCAGGACCCTAGAGAGAGAGAAGAGCACCATAAGACTTCTGGTGGTGTGCTGCAATTTCTTTCTGTTTCCTGGGACTCAGGCTGATTGGCAGAGTGACGTCAGCTGAGACACGTGCTGCCGAGGCAAGGCACACGTGCCGAGGCAAGGCACGTAAAGGACATGTGATGTTTGGGGAGAGTCTAAATAGGACTCTCTGGACAGGGACAGAGGTGGAGCTGGGGTTGTTAACAGAGCTAGCTGTGCAAAGCTTGTTGGTCTCTCTTCTTCAACCACTGTTTTATTTGATTGTTGTGAGAGATCTATATCAAAGCTTGCTAAATACTAATATGAAGGGTCACTAGGCTGTATAATTTATCCTAGGCTGTATAATTTTTATTCATTCATTTAAAAAGTACATTGAGGGTTGGAGAGATTTAACACTTGCCACTCAAGCCTGAGAACCTGAGTTTGAATCCCCACAAGAGCCATGTAAAGGCCATACGCTGTGACGTGTCTCTGTGATCCCAACAAACAACAAGAGAGATACTGCATCAAACAAGCTAGAAGTTGAGGAGCAGCACTCCAGGCTGTTCTCTGAGCTCCACACACAGGTGTGTATGTGTTCCACCACAGAAACATGTATACCCACATAGACACAAAAGCAAATATTAAAATTGTGTGTGTGTGTGTGTGTGCATGCGTGCGTGCGTGCGTGCGTGCGTGTGCACACGCGCACATGTGGGTTTGTATATATGTGAGCACAGATGTCTGTGGAGTCCAGAAGAAGATACTGGATCCCCTCAAGGTGGAATTACAGGAGGTTGTACGTTGCCTGATGTAGGTGCTGGCAACCAATCTTCAGTCTTTTTTGCAAGGCAGTAAATGTTCTTAAATGCTGAGCCATCTCTCCAGCCCCCAACTATCTACTTTTATATAAAGAATAATGGTTCACATTTTTGTGTTAGATACAAGCAGTAAACTCTTATTGCTTCCTATGACCTTCATAGAGTGAGGAGGCCCACACATGGTAGTTACATAAACCAAAGAGAAATGAATGACTCTTTCATAATCGCATAATAATTTTTCTCATCTAACCCAGATTATCAATTTATTTTAGGCATAGAATTTGATTTCCCATCTGTACATATACTCTTGGGGGCTTCTTAAACGTTGCTTCTTGTATCCTGTATGATAGGTGGCTACATTTACTGTGGGTGACATATTTATATTATTTTAAAAGGTTTATGGTACATTTTTTGGCCTTTCAGTGAAAATCATTATATAAATGTCACTTGTCATTATCATAGAAACATTCAGCTGTGGGAAAAAGCTTTAAATATCCTGCCTAGAACAAGATAATGTACTTTGTTATGAATAAGAACATTTAGCTGCTGGATCCTATATCCTACTAAGCATGTGTTTCTTGATCACTTTGTGTTAAATTGGTCTAGAAGTTCTGTTCACGCTTCCATGCTGACAGGATGGACCATGCTGGGCTATTGTGCTCTCAAAAACTGCAGTGTAGAGGCCAGATTGTGGCTTTAGTGCAGGGCACTTGCTTGGCCTGTGCAAAGCTTGGGGGTCTGTCACTAGATAACCAGACCAGACAGATGGACAGACAGACCAACCTGCAGTGTGCTGCTCTGCACAGTTGCCCAATGGCAGTAGCTTCCTTGAGCAATGGGAACATTATAACCCAGATTACACAGGAATAACTTCGTGTTTACAGAGGGAAAGGAAGAGCAGTGTAGGTGGTCCTTCTGTCTGCATAAGAGGCTTGGAGGATACAGCAGAAGGGAGTGCTGGGTAGCAAGTTTCTTTCTGAGCTAGTTCATCTCCTTTCCTTGTAGAACCCTGTGTGCTGTCTTGATTGCTACACTTGCCTGGAAGAAAGACTATGGTTTGAAGCTGAGTGTGATTCCAGATCTTTAATCCCATCATTCAGGAAGCTGAGACAGGAAAATTTAGCATTCAAGAACAGCCTGGGTTGCATAGCCAGTTCCAGGCTGGGTTTAGCTACACAGCAAGACCCTGCCTCAAAACAAAATAAAACAAAACAGAACAAAATAAAAACAAGCAAAAAACCTGAAAACTAATCATAAAAACTACCATTTTTTTTTTTAAATCTAAGCTAATAAAATGCTGGGCTTTGGTTATTACTCTGCTACTGACAGAATGGCAATAACTCGAAAAAACACTTGGTAGAGGCAACAGAAGGGAAGAAATAATTATTCTAACTTATTTTTTCTTTTCTTTCCATCCCAGTCTTCACCTCCCCACAGCATTCACTCCTTGGGTACCAGGTCATCAGGTCGTACTTTCACACGTGGGAAATTACCACTGCTTTCTTCCTACCACCCATCTCTAAACAACCCTTGGCAGACTGTCTGAAAACTGCCTTGGCATTTAGATTGATCTATGGCTATACTGTAGAATAAAGCAAACACTAACTGTGATGACGAAGTCTCGATTGGCATCTTGACTGGATCAGGAACCAACTAAGAGACGCACTTCAGGATGCGTCTGTGGGGGTGTTTCCAAGAAGAATAACTTAGTGAGGAAGAGCCTCCCTTCGAAGATGCAGTCCCTTTCAGAGGTGGACCAGATATGAGGAGATCTGAGGAAAAGTGTTGCCTGCCTGCCTGCCTGCCTGTCTGCCTGCCTGCCTGCCTGCCTGCCTGCCTGCCTGCCTGCCTGCCTGCCTGCCTGCCTGCCCATTGCCCACTGTGAAGGTGAGTGCATCCCTCTCTGCTGCTGCCATCTTCAGCATCAGACTCCAGTGTCTCTGGCCTTCCAATGTGGACTGAATACCAACTCTCCAGGAACTTTCCAGGCTTTTGGCACCAGGCTGGGCCTGCTGAGGCAGCCAGTTTTGTGAGTTGAGCAGCTACTGGCTTCTTAGCTTCTATAGTGCACAGATATCAATTATTGGACTACCTAGCCCCTATCGTATAAGCCAACTTAATAAATCCTCTTCTATCTATCTATCTATCTATCTATCTATCTATCTATCTATGTATCTATCATCTATCCATCGTATCCATCTATAGATAGATTTATACATATATATTGTTTTGTTCTTTTAGAGAACCTTGACTAATACACTATTTATATGTGGATTTTTCATTTTAATTAAGTAAAACAAAATTAAATGTTTTTTTTTTTTTTTTTTTTTTTTTTTTTTTTTTACTTGTTTCAGCTACATTTCAAGTATTCATTCGCACACGGCTCCTAGCTGCTCTATGGCTACGAGAACAGAATCGTTTCATTGTTTGGGTAATTCTTTGGGTGTCTCTGCTCTAAAAGAACTCTATGAAGTGTACTGAGAGGAAAGTTCTTAAAGAGTGGTGCTGGGATGGTTGTCTGTCCAGAGGAGTACCTTGCTAGTCACCCTTTAAGCCTTTTCTAGGCAACAACTTCTTTCCGGCAACTTTCTCCTCTCTTACAGAGTTCAATAGTATGGGTCACATCGGGTTGCTACAGAGTGAATAGGAAGCATCTTCTACTGGCTCTTGTGCTGGGCACTTAATGCCCAGCTTTGTGGGACTATCTTGGGAGGTTCTGGGAACTTCAGACGGTGAGACCCAGTTGGAGGAAGTAGGTAACTGGAAGCAAGCCCAAATGGCACTTTGTCCTTGGCCCTTTTCTGTCTGTGTCTCTTCTTGTGTGTCACAAGTGGAAAGTCTCCTCACCATGAAGCTCTTCGACCAAGCAACTGTGGGCTGAAACCTCTGAATTCCTTTTTTTGTTTTGTTTTGTTTTGTTTTGTTTTGTTTTGTTTTTCGAGACAGGGTTTCTCTGTGTAGCCCTGGCTGTCCTGGAACTCACTCTGTAGACCAGGCTGGCCTCGAACTCAGAAATCTGCCTGCCTCTGCCTCCCAAGCGCTGGGATCAAAGGTGTGCGCCGCCACCGCCCGACAGAAAACTCTGAATTCTTGACCCAAAATAAAAATGCATTCTCTTGTTCCTATCAGCTATTTTGTTCACAGTGATTAAAAATAATTGTGTAATGCAGCTGTAAGATATACCCTCACCCTTCTATGACCATGGAGGCACTGCTCTGAAATATCAAACGAGTTTGTATTTGGTCTACTGACTAGTCTGGAACAGGGCGGCCCACTTAAGCTGAAATAAAGACTCCTCACTTCGGAGGGTTTATGGTCTTGTGACCCAGAAAGTTGTCTAAACTTATACGTGGCAAAGCTTTCAATTTCTCAAGGCTTTTTACAGCCACTGGGAGGCCATCAGTCTGTGGTGATCAAGCAACGGGCAAGCGACAGGGAGACAGAAGTCAGGATTCGAGGCAGGAAGCTCTAACCATGGAATCGGAGCTTCCAATTCTCGCTGACCGGAGCCTCAGCTTTATTTCTGTGCTAAATATTTTAAGTTAACTTTCCTTTTTTTTTTTTTTTTTTTAAAGCTTGTTAAATTAGAGTTATTCTCCTTTACAACCAAACAATAGCAAATAATCCAGAATTAATTTGAGACAGAGCATTCTGTTAAAGCGTATGGCTTCAGAGTGGCAAATAAAATTCAAGTTTGTAACGTAAATATAATCAACATAACTCAGATGTATTGATAAGGCTCTGACAATTATTTACATTTTATTTACATTAATTTACATTAATTTTTTAAAATTAGTATAGAATGGTAATATTATTTTGTAAAGATGCATTTGTTGCCTTCTAACTTTGTGAAACAGAAAAAGACAATGTTATTAGAGTAAACAATTTAGATTATAACTGTTTCCATGGTACTATAATCCAAGAAATAAAGGAGTTGGTAGCTTTTACTGGGTTTTCCACTAAGCTTTTATACACATCTTCCGAGAAAGCTGAAACTGCTAAAGAGTTTAGTTTAAAAATGTTTCCCTCAGGGCTGGAGAGATAGCTTAGTGCAGTAGTTCTCAACCTGTGGATCACAACCCTTTTGGAAAGCTGAAAGACCCTGTCACAGGGGCCTCCTAAGACTATCGGAAAACACAGATATTTATACTACAGTTTATAACAGTAGCAAAATTATACTTATGGAGTAGCAATGAAAATAATTTTACGGTTGAGGCTCACCACATGAGGAACTGTATGAAAGGCTGTTGGATTAGGAAGGTTGAGAACCATTCGCTTGTTGGTGAAGAACGCTTGCTGCCCTTCCAGAGGACTGGCGCTTGGATCTTAGCACCCTTATTAAATAACTCACAGCTGTCTGTAACTCTAGCTCCAGGGAATCACAGGCCTTTGGCTTCTTAGGTCACCCACACTCACATGATTATACCCAGACGCAGACACGCATACCCGTACATAGTTAAAAATAAAACAAAAATAAAATTTAAAAGGTCTCCCTCATGCAAAACTTCAAAAGGACTGAATAGTGTCGTTGATATAAATTACATCTTTACACATGAGTTTGTATGTTATCACATGTCTTTACTTCTATATGTGTAATTTACAGATTTTTTTGACTTCTACTGAATAATATATAAACAAAGGTTCCAGCTTAAAACTAGGTTGTTTCTTAAGTTCATTGGGAACCTTTGTAATTTGGAGTATATTTTCCTATCAAGATTCTGTTGCCATGGACGGTGGCGATTTAGCCGAGCACATGGAGCTACCACTAAGGTGGGTTGACCTCTTCTCACTTCCATTTGACGTGGCGAACTCACATGTTTCAGCTTTAATGTTTATTTTTTTCTGCCAATGTTTTAATCATATCACTGTGTGTGATGAATCTTTATGGTGTTACTGGAAGTGTAAACCGTTATTTCTAAATATTTTCATAGAGAGGATAACCTGAAAATTGTAATACCAGACTATATTTCAACTTCAAAATTATAAGAAAATAAATTATTTTTCTTTTTGATTTTAGTTTCTATTTCCACAACACATGATGAGAAATTCGGATAACTACTTGAGTGGTATGTTTGAAACTATTTTTTTTTTTTTTACAACTAATCCATTGTAATAAGCAAAGGATTAAAAACAAAAAAAGCTAATGAGCGGTTCCAATGCATTAAATACATAGTGTCAATATTTTGGAAGTATACAGTCAAGATAAAAAAACAACTATTCTTTTTAGCCAAGATCTGTAATAAGATGTAAAGCTTATAATCAAAGACAAGTCGATACTTCTTGAAATTAGAATTGTTGAACCAGTCACATACTTTAAAAGAGTAAGCAAAGAAGCTAAGTTAGGCAGCTAATTTTACGTGGCTGTGTTTTAGTCTTCTGTGTTATAGCCAGGCTGCTTAATTTATAAAGCAAACAGTTTAATTTAGCTCATGGGTTCTGAGGACTGTCAGGTCTGGTGAGGACCTTGTGTTGTCACATGGTGGGGCGGTGTGCGAGAGTAATCAGCTTGTGATTTGGGGAAGAACATGGAAAGGAGTCAATTTAGTTTATAATCACGCAGCCTTAGGCTAACCTGTGGTAACTACTCCCGGTTGGTAGGAGCTATACGAATCCCTTTATGAAGGCTACATCATCTGGTCCAACACCTTTTAAAGGTCCCAACCATACAATACCATTATGTTGGCAATTGAATTTTCACCTCATTTTGGTGGAGGAGGACAACAACATACCCAAGCAATTGCAGCTCTTAAGCAAACTCAGAAGTTATATGAAATGCTGAGCAGAAATTGAGGTAATATATATGGTATTTTTAATATCCATCTCAGATTATTTTTTTTAACAAAAGGTAATGTTGGTAGAGGGGATTATGAATTTTAACCTAGGGGGAAATGTTATTAGTACTTTGGCCAAAGCTCTAAGTCTGAAGCTCAAGTTTAACACACACACCCACACCCCCCCCACACCTACCCACCCACCCACCACACACACACACACACACACACACACACACACATACATGCTTTCTGAGAAAACTATCATGAACCAACCTGGTTTATGCAGATTCATATAACATGGTCATATATGCAGATGCCCATGTTACTGAAGATTCCTGAGATGTTTGGCTTCCAATATGAAATTCTTGAAAGTTTCAACAGTTAGAGCCAGCTAGAAACCACAAACCAAGACCTGTGGTTTCAAAGTTAATGTCCTGAAGTTCAAGTTTGTTTTAAGGACAGTCTCTTCGAGAAAATGTTATTGGTTTAAGCTATTGTATCTGGATCCTAAGCATATTGATCGTACTTCCTCGGGGGTGGGGAGAGACGGGGGGGGGGGGAGAGAGAATAGGTATTTTATCAGAAGAGTTATTTAGTTTGATACTTCAATAACAATTCCTGTTTGTAGACAGATGTTTTTGGTTATGTGTGTGTTTCTGTGCATGTGCGTGCTCCTGTATGGATAGGGGCATGCATATGTGTCTGTAAGAGGCACACCGAGTGTTTTCCTCAGTCACTCTCTTCTTTACCTATTTATTTTATGTATATGAATGCCTGGTTCCCATGGAGGCTGGAGGAGGAGTTACAACGGTTGTAAGCTCCCATGTGGATGCTAGGAGCTGAACCCACCCAGGTCCTCTGCAAAAACAGCAAGTACTCTTCACTGCTGAGACATTTCTCCAGTCTCACCCATCCCCTCCCCCCTCCCCCTTTTTTTTTGTCAGACTTTCTCATCGATCTTGGAGCTCATCAATTAGTCTACACTGGCTCACCAATGAACTTCAAGGATCTGCCTATCTCAGTTCTCCAGAGCTAGAATAACAAACATGCTACTTAAAAAAAAAAAGGTGTGGATTGAGCGCAAGCTCTCACGCTCGCAACACTTTATCAACTGATCCATCTCCTCGACCCCTGCAGCCAGCTCTCAGCATGATGCCTAGATCAGTAGATATCCACCGGACTAGTCAAAACATTAAAGAACAGGGTCAGGGAAATGTCTCGGAAGGTAAAGATATTTGCTACCAAGCCTGACTGACAACCTGATTTGATCCCTGGAGTGCGTATGGTGATGAGAACAAACTTTGCAAACTGTCCTTTAACCTTCACACGAAGGTCCTGCTGGAATAAATAAGCAAATGTAGAAAAAAAAATGTTAAGGAGCTAATGCATATTAGCATCAATTGACTGAGGGAGAAGTTACATAAAAGCAATGAAAGGCAGTTTCTGCTCTAGATTACAGTCCAACCTCACTTACATAATAAGTGGAAAATATTTTCTTCTTTGTATCCGTCCTTAATAGCCACCTGTTCTAGGAGTGACCATCTTCTCCACAAGGGAGAGTCCCTAAGCCTGTTTCCCTTTAGGCTTAGTCATCCTGACCTTTAGAACACCCAAAGAAGCGAATAGTGGAGAGGGGCTGATTAGGTAGCTCGTTGTTGTTTGCTTGGGGTGGGGGTGGGGGGTTGGCTTTTGGGTGTTCACATGCTCAAGGGCCTGCAAACTTAACAATGGGTATGTGACGCGCATTTCAGACGTCCTTTGTCTGTGCCGCACCCACGACGGTGTGGCTTCAAATGTGTGCTTGCAATGTACAGACAAATGGGAACTTGTACTTCCAAAGTGGGGCACCCAGCTCCTGTGGAAGTTGAGTCTCATTAGAAAGGAGGCTGAAGGCGGGAGAGACAGAGACCGTCCTCACGGTCGTCCCTCTCTCCGGCTTGCTGTGCCAAGAAGTGGGTCTCTACCGGGTGGCTGAAATCTGAGTTGAGTTGCTCAGGCAAACCCAACCAAACTCAACAGGCAGACCCTTCGCTGAGAGAGGGAATCTGGCACTTCCCGGTGCAGAGACCTGTCCGTGGTCCTGACCGCCTGTCCAGCTGTTCTGGAAGCCTGATGGAGGCTGGCTAGCCGCGCTCTCTCTCTCTCCCTCTCTCTCTCTCTCTCTCTCTCCCTCTCTCTCTCTCTCTCCCCCCGGCACCTGTTTGGAACGCCCGCCTGAGACCCCCACCCCGCCTAGGCTGGGAGCCGGATAGGGGCGAGGTGGGGGGCGTGGCCTGCAGGAGGCGGGCGTGGCCGGTCAGGGTGGGAGGCGGGGTTGTGGGCCTTTCGGGGCGGGGCCCGAGGAGGCAGGTGGGAATGGGTTAAGTCGAGGTCGTGGGGGGCCAAATTGTAGAGTTTGTTGAGAGGGGCGGGGCCTAGAGGGGCCGGGGGCGGGGCGGGGCGGTGTCACGTGCCGACGGTGCGCGCCCGTGGAAGGTTCCGCTTCCTGCGCCCGCTCGCTCCGGAGCTCCGACCCCACCCCACCCCGGCCGCCCCGCCCCGGCTCCTGGAGGGAGGCCCAGCTGCCCGGACCCGGGTCGTTCCCGCCCCTCTCGCCGGAGGCCTAAGCGCGAGCTCCAGCACTGACCCCGGTTCTCCCCTGTGTGGTTGGTGCGGTCCATGGCGAGCGCGTCATGGCGATCGAAGGTAAGTGGGAGCCAGGCGATGCGCGGAGAAGACGCCCTCCGGAGCCAGCGCAGGGCCCAGGAGGCCGAGGTGTGGGGTTGCGGGTCCGGACCGTAGGAGAGAAGCTGACGCGGGACACCGGCCTAGGCGCGGCGTGCGGCCCTAGCGAGCACTGGCCTACGCGCCGTGGGCGCCGAGATACCGAGGTGGTGGTGGGGGGGATGCTCAGGTACTAAGGCGCGGAGGTACTGAGCGAGATGCTCAGGTACTAAGGCGCGGAGGTACTGAGATGCTGAAGTGAATGAGGCTCTGAGGTTTTGAGGAGCTCCGCGCCGTGCGGTTCGGCAGCAGGAGGCTGCCCTTGTGGTCGGCGTGGGACAGGCGGACCCGCTCAGCCTGCTGCTCCTGCCGCCGGCGCTGCTCTCTGGGCCGATGATCTCCACACTATCCCCTTCTGTTGACGGGTATGGGGGCCAGGACATCTTCGTGAGGTTAACCCTCTCATCTGACCCTCAAAAAATTGCTCTTCTCCCGGGGGGGGGGGGGAGAGGCAAATACCTATTTATGACAAACGCACCCAGAAGATTGGCAGCCGGAACGTTTCGCGAGTAGCTTAGTTTGAATTGGATAAAGGTAAGAGGTACCGATGTGTATCTTCCTCTTATTCTGAGGACGTGGGGGCTGGAGTGGAGGGTAATTTGCCTTGCTTTTAAGGAGGATATTGTGCAGTTAGTATCACACAGGTGTGATGCTCACAGCATCTGGTTCCCCATCTTAGATGAGCTCAGTACAAAAAAAAAGGATTTCCCACAACTTCCCTGTGTGACCTGTACAAGGTTCCTGTAGCTGAATCATTAGTTGTCTACATTTACTGTGTTCCCCCTCACAGTAATTCCCCTAGGTGACTGGTCTCTGTTAGTATACACGCCTGGGAACTTCTTTAGAATCTAGCCAGCAAACTCCAGAACTAACTTAGCTGTGTGTTTCATGTTTACCTCATTTTAGAGATTAAGTACGGGACACATCGACATGATCTCAAGTACCTGCATTTGCTAAGATGATGGAGAATAAAATCTACCTGTAATCGTTGATGTTCAGAACAGCCTGTTCAACCCTTATTCCCCCCAGAACTGTTTTATTAGAGCTGGAATTAGGTAGTGAAATTCACTGGTTGATGTAGAATGCTTTATTTTGTCAACGACTTTGTGGAAGGAATTTTTTTGTAAAGCCACACAAATAAAATTGTATGCGGAACATGAAGGATTAACGCAGATAGGATTCAAATATGTTCTCATAATTTGTAATTTCTTATTGTCTGATTTTTCTTTAGGCACACATACCTTCTTCTGGCAGCTAAATGTTAGCGCATTCTGCTCTGTGTTTTGTATCTTTAAATAATAGGATTTTGTAAAGATTCTCTGTGTACTGGCTGGTTTTGTGTGTCAACTTGACACAGGCTGCAGTTATCACAGAGAAGGGAGCTTCGGTTGGGGAAGTGCCTCCATGAGATCCAGCTGTGGGGCATTTTTCTCAATTAGTGATCAAGGGGGGAGGGCCCCTTGTGGGTGGTGCCATCTCTGGGCTGGAAGTTCTATAGAGAGCGGGCTGAGCAAGCCAGGGGAAGCAAGCCAGTAAGGAACATCCCTCCATGGCCTCTGCATCAGCTTCTGCTTCCTGACCTGCTTGAGTTCCAGTCCTGACTTCCTCTGCTGATCAACAGCATGTGGAAGTAAGCTGAATAAACCCTTTCCTCCCCAACTTGCTTCGTGGTCATGATGTTTGTGCAGGAATAGAAACCCTGACTAAGACACTCTGTATGCTTTTTGTTGTGTTGTGTTTTAGTTTTGATGCTGGGGATTAATAGCTTGTTACATGCCAGAAAGTACCACTGAGCTACACCCCCAGCTTATTATTATATTTATAGATTTGTTTAAGGTTTTAAAGATACAAATATCAACACTTAGGCCTTCTCTGGTTTGCCAAGGAAACTGTAGTTAATACATTTCAAATAAAGGTGTCAAGTTAAGTCAGTCTAACTATGCTTCTTAACAATTACTAAAATAGATTCTGTTTAGACATACCACCCATAATTTCCTCACTTTTGAGTAGAATCTTAATTACTCAGTGTGGTAATGCCATAAGCCAATGTTTCTTTGAAGACCTGCTTGGTAGTCATACTTCTAACTGATAAGGGATGGCATGGTTACTCAGTAGAAGTAATTTATATCCAGTTCATTCACCTGTTAACTCAATGGACATTTGTTGTATATCAGGTATAGACAATGTTCTGAAATAGACTTTGGAATCCTCTCTTTTAGAATATATGTTCTAGTGGGACAGAGCGTGGTTGCAGTAGAATGTATATACCAAGAAATAGACCATGCATGCTTCCTTTGTAGGAAAACATTCAGTGGGATAATTCAAAATTAATTTTGAGATAATAAATATGGGGCTAGAGGACATGAGGATATGAGTTCTTTCCTTCTACTGTAGAATCCAGTGGCTGGACTCAGCTTGCAGGCTTGTCTTGCAAGTGCATTTGTACAATGGGCTGTCCTGTTTGCCTGACAAGCTAGTGCTGTACAAATAGACATGGCTGTTCTGTGTGATGCTGTGGCAATGGTGAGCATGGGTCCCAAGTTTGGGCAGGGGCTGAATGCAGAAAGGACTTGACTGTTCAGATTGTTTTAACTTTACTATAATTATACAATTATATAGTAGCAATGCCAATTTCGGAGGGTAACTTAGATGTCTGGTGACCTATTTTTTTTTTTTTTTTTTAAGAAAAAAAGGAAAGGACAGCACGTGTTCTCGAGGAAGCTAACATTTATTTTGGAATATTTACACAAGCAGGTTTTTGCAAGTCAATGAAAACAAGAGCCAAAGAAGAGAAAGAAACCATTCAGGAGTCTTCTTTGTTTCCTAGGCATAAACTCTGACTTTCTCTTTGAACTTTATGCTTTTTGGTATTCACTGGGGATAGCTCATTATAATATTGAATTTCAGTCATAGACACCCACTTCTCCCTCTTACGACTATTACAGACACTCCCGCTGTGCTATGGTATCCTCTCTTCTACTAGTTGTGGACTTTGTTTTGGAATTTTTCAAAATTGCCATTGATCTACCTCCAGCCAATATTCCCGTTTAGCAGAGTGACCATGTAACATGAAAACTATTTTCTGCTCTAGAGTTATTAATATTACTACTTTATAATAACTACGTTTTTCTTACCTTACCTTTCATATTAACAAATGCAGATTTGTAAAGAGCATATTAGATCGTGCTGACTTCAGAATTAAAGCCCGACTCTACCCACAAAGTATGTTCATTTATAACACTGCTTTTAAAAACTAGGGACCCAAACTAGTGTGAGCAAATGGTTTAAACTGGGGATTAATCTAAAACTACACCTAGAAGTTAGAGTCTAAGTAGGTTAAGGTGATTTGGGGCAGTTGGCAGCGTAAACAGGAAATGTTTAAAGTTTTTCCTTATGCACAGTAAGTAGCCGAATCTGCAGAAGAACTTAAAGATTGCGATCACTTTCATGGATAAACATGGGAAAAGAATATCTAGATGAGATGAAATGTAAGACTTTTAGTTTTTCAATGTCTGACCATGAAGAAATCAGTGAAGCTTATATGTAGAGGTGATAGAGTGAATTTTAAAGGGAACTCTTATAAGAACTAGATCATGGGTTTAAGTCTATCTTTGACGCCTGTAAGTACTTTGATGGTGCATTTTCTCTTCCATAAGCATGTAGGAAAGTAATATGTTATGATTTTCCTCCCTGTCTCAATAATATCCTAGTTATGTCGTAGGCACGTTCACAATTGTGTGTCCATTCATGTACAAACACATGAAGGTACACAATCACAGCAATGTGTGCCCCACACTTCTGTTTTCTTATCTTTCTTACTTTTACCACTGTAGAGGACAGTGCCATATTTGTCTTGTTCTTACATGGAATTGCCTGAGGTGACTGATACTGATAACTGAAGTGTCACCCTGTATGCATTAATTTCATGTTGCTAAGATGATTATTTCAAGACCAGTGCTCTTATTACCTCCAAATACAGTTTTTATGAAGTTGACTTTATTTAAACTACCTTAAAGAACTCAAAAGCAATTTTTTTTTTTTTTTTTTTTTTTTGGTTTTTCGGTTTTTCAAGACAGGGTTTCTCTGTGCAGCCCTGGCTGTCCTGGAACTCACTCTGTAGACCAGGCTGGCTTCGAACTCAGAAATCCACCTGCCTCTGCCTCCCAAGTGCTGGGATTAAAGGCATGTGCCACCACTGCCTGGATATTTTTTGTATAAGTGAAAAAAATTCATTTTAACTTTGTTTTTGCTTTTGAGAGAGAGAAGGTTTCTTTGTGTAACCCTGGCTGTCTTGAAACTAGCTCTGTAGACCAGGCTGGACTCAAATTCACAGAGATTCACCTGCCTCTGCCTCCCAAACTCTGGGATTAAAGGCGTGTGCTGCCCCTACCCGGCTCATTTTAACTTCTTAATTAACTTCATTATTAAGTGCAGTGTTTGAATTTTAACACTAACTAGCAATCTTGAGAAACTTTAACCACTAGAGTTTTACTTCATTTGTACTATAAAATAATGAGCTAGCTGTGTTTGTTTTCAAGTTCTAGTGTCTTATGTTAGTTGTGTGATTTTTAAAAATAAGTACTTTGACAGATTAGAAGTTACCAGCTAACTAAGTTTAAGATGTAATAATTACTTAACTAGCTTTTGAGGTAAAATGAATACTTACCAAAGGGCAGGTGAGAGATCGCTCACTGGGTAGGGATCCTTGCTGCCGTGCCTGACGACCTGAGTTCAATGTCCAGAACCCACATGGTGGAATGAGAGTACACGCCCCACACATTACCCTCGACTGTCATATGTGCACTGCAGCAAAATGCATGTCCAGGGACACAATACACAAACCCAATAAATGAATAAGTAAATATAAGAAAGATATATATTGTTTAAAAAGATAGTTTTTCTTGTCATTCCATAGGGTTTTTGTTTGTTTCTTTGTTTTGTTACTACTAAGCATTAAAACTGCTGTTAGGATTAGGGACATTAAATAAAATAACCAATTTATATTGAATATATGGAGAGTTTAGTTTTAAGGATTTATTTTTATTTATTTATTTTGAAACAATGTGGAGAGAGAATGAGAGAGTAAGCTTGTGTGTGTGTGTGCATATGCATGTGTGCGCGCGCGTGTGTGTGTGTGTGTGTGTGTGTGTGTGTGTGTGTGAGAATTTGAATGTATTTGTCCATAAAGGCCAGAAGAGGACATCAGGTCCCCTGGAATTGCAGTTAAAGGTACTTACGATTTACCAGACGTGGGTCCCAGGAACTGAACTTTGGTCCTCTACAAGAACTGAATGTAATTTTACTTGCTGAGGCATCTCTTCAACCCAAGAGAATCTTGCTTTTTAATAATAGATGTCAAATAGTGCAATCTGGTTCTATGAGTAAAGTATGTAACTCAAACTTAAGTTATAAGTGTTACATTTAGAGACTGTGGTTTAATTCTTGTATAGAAGAAATAGTTCAAGTAACCTATGAAAACATAGACTTTAATATAAATTACGGTTATTGTTATCACTTGATTTTTCTAGTATCTTGAAATAGTACATTAAAATTGAGTGAATTCTCACTCATTTGACTAATGTCTTCTCAGTTTTAAAAGATATATTCACTGATATATTTCACTCAGATTACTGTTTTCACCACTTATTCTACTGTTGCAAATATCAACGTAGTCTTTGTAGAGTGTATACCATGCCATTGCATGTGCAAATGCTGCACAAAGTTTGTCACCATCTTGGCAGATATATCCAATAATTCTTCTTGGTGTATAGCCAGGAAAAAGACATGCACACGTGCTTTTAAAGAGACTGAAGTTTGTGTATGTATTAATATACACAGACTTGTGTGCATACTTATGTGTGTTTAAACACAGTGGAATTTTGTATAGCAGTGAAAGTGAGTGAATCACAATTAATACAGTATACAAGTAATAACCACAAATGTACTGGAAATAGTAAGACTCAA
This sequence comes from Montemys delectorum, assembly GCA_019843815.1. Lineage (NCBI taxonomy): Eukaryota > Metazoa > Chordata > Mammalia > Rodentia > Muridae > Montemys > Montemys delectorum. The sequence goes on from JADRCD010226258.1 coordinate 22,685, forward strand.
AATGCCTGTTCAGCAATTCATTTGTATACTGTAAGCAGATGAAGCATCCTTGCTGTCAGAACTCAGGAGAGTTCATCTTTTGTAGATTTGGCAGTGCTTATGAAGATGAGTAGACTCAGAATTGGAGGCTAACTGCTATGTCTGGCTTGGGTTTGCTGTAACTCAGGTGCATGCGCTGTGCTAACTGATTGCATAGGGCTTTTTAGATGTGTGTACTTTTCCTGTATTTGTGTTTTCCTGACCACTAAGTAGGGGTGTGAAAAATGAGATTAGGATAAAAAACTTTCAAAGAAGTAAGAGGGTTTTTTTTGGTAGGGGCAGGGAGGGCATGGGGCTGTAATATTATTATTTTTATCATGGTGTCTATTAGAAACGTTTGTCTTCTTAGAAATTTGAGTAGCTGAGAATGGAGAAGGGCCACACTTCCCTTTATTGTTTATATAATATAACTGATGCTTGTACAGAGTTGATGTTTGAAGTCACTGACTTGCGTATGTTAGGGCTCAGGAACAAAGTATGTGTCCTCCCTTACTATGCTTCCAGGTGATAGGAAGGAGCACATAGGAAATGCTGATATAGTTTTCTTCCTTCCTTTCCAACTGGACTAGCCTATTGAATAAAGGAAGTGCCTTTATTCCAAAAATCATAAAGCCTCCATTTCTGGATTATTTAGGAAAAAATCAGTCTGTTGTATTTAGTTTCACTATCCTTCAAGAAAATAATTAGGGAGCTTTTTTCTATGATCATTTTTAGGTCACTGTTTAGCGTGGTTCTTTGTAATAGTCAAATTGAAGCCATTTTCTGCATTTTTGGTTGCTAATAAACTTTTTTTTTTAAATAGGTGGAGAGAGAACTTGTGGAGTACATGAACTTATCTGTATTAGAAAAGGTAGGCCAATCCTCTACATGGATATTTAAATACTAAACGGGTGCTTCCTAGGATTTAGTAAATTTTAGTATGATAATTTGGATATATAAGGCATATAATTTAATAGATATTAGCTCTCATCTGTATATTATAAACTTGAGCATACCTTGAATCCATGATGCTTATTATGTAGCTACGGAGGGTTACTTATTTCATCTTGATGGACTAATAAAGTCTGGTTTCTATATTTTTTAAAAAATTTTTTTTAGTATGAGTAGGCAGAGAACAGAGGGTTTGATTTCTGTTCCCTTTCAGAATCGGGATGCTGGGTGCTTTGGGTCTATAATTGGCTTCTGTTCTGTTACTGTACCCCATCAGAGAGATATGAGCAATTGGTTGAAATTGAAATTGGGAATATTTACAAAAATCACATAACTCCATGACACCCACAACTGCCTGTGCTTCCTTAGAAGGAGCTGCTTGGTAACTAGGCATCTCAACAAAATGTTCCAGGTGTTAGGTGGGAGGCAAGGAGCCAGGTGTTCTCTAGGTTTTAGGAAACCTTGGGGCATCCCAGTTCATTAGGGGCGATCACAGATCTGAGCCCTCCTTCATTCCCTGACTGCTCCTGCCTGTGTCTAAGCAAGGAACATTTTTTCCCTCTCTTTAACTGAGCTGACCTTCCTGAGTTCGGCCAGAAGCCAAAGCCCACCCTGACCTTTCACCTTGAGGAGGATGTAACAGTTGTCTGTGACACATGATATGACTGTCATGCCAGTGAAATGTCAGTTACTTTCACTCTTGACAGCTCTGGAAAATCCTTAGCTGCTTTGGAATTGAAAACAATTTTTTTTAAACCTTCTTAGGTGAATACATAAGATTATTGCTGATGTGGTTGTTGCTAATTAGTTTGTAGGTCACTGCCTGTAGTTGCTGTCATTTAGACAATCTTTCTTTATTAACAAGTAGATTATTGTGTCTTTCCTTTGGTACTGGAAAGGCAGAAACTGAAGTCAATTTTCTTGATTTGTGCATCTCTCAAAAAAGGGAAGAGCAAAATTGTATTTTTTTATGTAAATATTTTAACTCTTGTTACATTTTATTTTGTGTATTAAATATTTTAATCCTATTGAGAGTTTTGAATAATTTTATAGATGTTATCCCACTAAAATTTTTGAAGACTTATTTGATGGGGCAGCAAAAGATGCTACACAGATCATTTGGAATCACACTTGATCATAGCCCAAAGGCTAAGAAGCGATTCAGTTGGGATCAAGTGCGACTGAAGCAGTAGTCAGCTAAAGAAGGATTCAAGCTAAGACTAGAGACAGCTAGAAGGAAGTGAGTGGAGCGTAGAGGACTCTGTAAGAACACTAGGGAAAAGCTATCAGGACAGCTGGTGATCTTAATAGACCACTTAGCTTGCCGAATGGTCTTCCTCTTAGCTAGGGTAGTGTGTAGAGTCTCACTCACATCACTCTGTCTTAAACTAGCCTTCCCCTTCTCTTTGTACAGTGCAATCTTCATTCTGTGCTTATTTACTTATAAGGTCTCAGATAGCTCAGGGTGGCCTTGAACTTACAATGTAGCAAAGAAAGATTATGAACTGCTCTACCTCCACTGATCAAGAGTTAGGATTACAGGTGTGTGTTGGTGCCATGCCTGATTTTATGGATTGCTGGGGATTGAACCTAGGGCTTCCTGTATGTTAAGCAAGTACCCTACTGCTGAGGTACATTCTTAGCTCAGTGAACATTTAAAACAACTATTCACATTGTAGTTCTTGAAAAATATTTAGATCTGTATCTATTTCCTCAGGATTTATTAGTATCCTATTCTAAATGTTTCATAACTGTTTAAACATTCAAGACCGAAGGCTAACACTTCTTCATTTTAAGCTAGACTTACAGAGACAATAACATATGAAGGTTATATAAAGGAGAAACATTGTAATCAGTGCCAGTTATTCTTATGAAATTCTTACCTTTTTTTTTTTTTTTTGGTGGCAGGTGCTATATATCCCACACTGGCCTTCAGCTTACTGGGTGTCTGGTACTACTCTTAAATTTCTAAAATTTCTACCTCCACCTTCCAGTGCTGGGACTTCAGGAATGTGCTACCATGCTCAGTTCAACCCTGAGTTTTCTTCTCATGTGTACATTCTGTCTTTTGCTGGCTTCTCTCTTTGTCTGCGGCACAGAATATCTGAGGGTGTAGCCTCTGACTAAGTCACCTCACCATCTTTCCCTTCTATTGGTTTTAATCTAGTTTTCCTGTTTCAAATGCTCCTTGAATGAAGACAGTGTGGATGGCCTTTCAGTCCTTGCTCTTTTATCTCACATCTCAGTCTTTTTATTTGGACGTCTATAGACTAGCAGACTGACGCATCCTGAAGACATGTGGTAATTTCTTAAGTGACCTTCACCTCCCAACAAGCCCACCCAACTCATCTCAGCTGACAAGTAACACTGCTCACCTAGTTGCTGAGGTCCTAATTTAAGACTCTTCCCGTATTTCTATTAGCCCCGTCTCCCCCACTTGTACTATGTAGTTGTCAGTTATACTTGTAGTGTGCTTTGAATCCGTCTTTTCCTCCTGTTTTGTTGCTGCCATTGTAGCCTTGAATATTTTCTTTTGTTTAGAACACTAGTTTTTTTGTTTTGTTTTGTTTTTTTCCCTCACTTAAGTGCTTAGCTTTTTAAAAGTATAAATTAGCCATATCACTCTAATTTATGAAATCCTGTGGATTTCCATTGTACTGGGGGAAAAATCAAGGTGCCTCCTCACCTGGTCCACAAGGTAGATTTCAAGTCCAGTGTGTCTTCTACACACCATCAGCTCAGAGGTATAAAGTATCTGTATAAAAATGTATATGAGAACTTACTCCTCGAGACCTGTGAGTAGAGGGACTCTGAAAAGGAATATGACTTTTAAGATTGGAAGGTCTTGATTATACACATGTTAGAAATTGCAAAATTTCTTATCTTGTATATGGTACTTGTCTTAGTTATTTCCGTTATGGTGATAAAATACTCTCGGGAAAGCAGCTTGAGGGGAAAAGGGCTAATTTTGGTTCACAGTTCCATGTATAGGCCGTTATGGCTAGGAAGTCATGGAGGCAGGAGCTTGAAACATCTGGTTACATTGCATATGCTATCAGAAGACAGGAGATGACTAATGTACCAGCTGGCTTTCTCCTTTTTATGCAGTCCAGGACCCAAGGTCAGGAAATGGTGATGTCCAATATTAGTGTGGGTCCTTTTACATCAGCTAAGCTAATGAAGATAATCTCTTCAGGTCTGTCCAGAGGCTGACCAAACCATTCTAGGTGCCCTACTTCTGAGATCCACTCCTGCCATAGAGGAGATTTGTTTGCTTGCTTTCTCCTAAGTTACCACCTGCTGATTTATAATAAAGTATTTTCAACATCCAACTAAACTAAACTAAATAACCCTTACAAAGTGTGCCTGAAATCTTACGTCCTAGGTGATTCCTAGGTGTCAGTGAAAATAACCATTACAGTACCCTTGTGCACTCTCACCAGAAGTACATGAATTCTGTGTCTGTCAGCATTGTCTTTTGGATACATTTTGTTGATATTGCTGCTGTTAATCTGGTGTTAGAAAAATATAGTTCAGTGTCATTTGGATTTTCATTTTTCTTAGGAGAATGCAGTGTCTGAGCTCTGTTTACAGAGTATATTAATGATCTGAAAGATACCAAAGAACCTGCTGCTTCAGAAGTGTCTGCCTACTGCTCTATAGCTTCTCATCCTTTGATATTTGATAAATTAGGGTCTATATAATCTTTGAAATATATTATATTGAAAGAGAAAGGTCTTCTAGCATTGTTATCTAAATATATCACCACAGTATATCAGGTTATTTTGCTTCCAATTGTGAGAAAAAAGAATTATGGACCTAGAGCATGAGACCCAAGACAAAAGGTATGCCATAGACAAGGATGGGAGGGTGGTGAAAAGCTAGCCTGGGACAATCTAGGACAGTGTCCAGAATAGGCAGATCCAAGATGCCAAGGGCAAGCTATTTATAGAACACTAAAGACAAAGTGCATCTATTTTATAGTGTAGCTGAGAGCTGTGTGGTGTTCTCTCTGTTTTATCCCAAGTGTAGAGTCCTGCCTTATTCTTCTTCTGAGGTGGGATAAACAAAGGAGGGTGAGAAATGAAGAGAAAGGCTATTTCGTAATACTGTCTGCTGTATATGCAGAATGGGAGCCCTTCTACCTCTCTTACACTAAAACTCTATATTGTAAGGTTAGGCTTTCTTTTTTTCTCTCTCTCCCCACCCCATGCATTTCTCCCCCTCTCATGTATTCTGTGTGCACATGTGTGTGCAGGTATATGTGGAGGTCAGAGGTCCGTGTTATGTATTTTCTTGTATTACTCTCTGCTTTATTTTTTGAGACAAGATTTCTTACTGAACATGGAGTTTGCTGATTTGTCTAAGCTAGCTGGACAGCGTGCCCTGGGGATTTTGCTTGTCTCCACCTCCATAGCATTAGGATTGTAGGCATTTCCTACCATGTTCAGTTTTCATGTGGGTGCTGGAGATCTAAATGAATGTCCTCATACCTGGCAGGATAGGCACTTTATTAACTTAGCTGTCTTTCCAATCCCTTCTTTTTTCCTTTTAAATTGGCTTGTATGTTTACTTTATTGTATCTTCTCTCTGATAGTCATTTACTCTTTGATGAAAGAGATGGTAGAACTGGATTCCAGTGCCTTACAACAAGCAGCAGTGGCAGACAGACAGCCAGTTTTAGAAACCTACTGTGTATATCCAGCTCTTTCCTTCTGTAGGGGGTGGAAATGAAAAGTATGTTGAAGGCCTGAAGGTTATGAAGTAGAGGATGGGATTCTCCTGTTACTTTTCTTGTATATGTTGATATTTAACATTTTACCGTTTGTCTAATTGTGGGCACTGTTGTAAGTGCTGGGAATTTTGTGGTTATATAAATGACAAATGTTTTCCTGCCCATGGCTTCTAATGCTTGGGCTAGCAGGATGTAGACAATAAACAAATTCAAAATATCTGTAATTGCTGTGAAAACAGACTACAGTGATAGTGGGGGTACTGAAGTCACTTGTTACACTTTGGACATACTGACTTCTAGCTGCTCACTAAACATTGATGATGTCAGAAAGGCATTTGGATATCAAAATCTAGAAATTAGGGTAGGGAATGGGAAGTTGAGAGTGGGGAGGATACGGTCTGGAGAGCCAGGATGCCAGTAGAGGTCACTCTTAAATTGGGTTGTGTAGAAAGGAAAAGATGGCCAAGTGTAGACATGACTTGGACTCACCTAAAAATGAAAACACATTAACGTGCAGTCCGACTCTGAAGGCAATAGCTGATTGCCTTAGTGAATTTAATTTGAAAAGACATTAATGGTTGCATTAGGGATAATTTAATTTTTCAATGACTTAACCAAAAGCAGATTTTCTTACGGAAATATTTGTTCTCTATTGCTTATAATAGTTTTTTTTTTTTTTTTTTGAGGTTTGTGTTAAAGTTTTGACAGAGTAAACAAGGTATAATATGTGCCCTGAGCCACAGCTGAAGTGTTAGTTTAACTTCATCTGAAAGTGTTCTCTTTGTCAGGAGCCTTATAAGGGTCAGCTCGTGTTAGATCTGTAGCTACAGCAAATCCAAACTGAGAAACAAAATTAAGTCTGTTAGCTGTCTTTTTTCCTGCCTGTTTTGATATCCTATGGTTTCTCTTTCCGTCCCTTGTTTTTAATGCTTAGACCTCTGTGCTTTGGCTGTGGGAGGTCATTTCATGAGTGGCTTTGGAATGGCTTTCCATACCTGTTGTTGTTTCTTGGCTGGATAAACTCAGCATGTTGCTGCCTGGCCCGTTACACCACATGGTTCTTATCTGAGTGTAGGTTGGGGTAGCAGAATTGTCTTTCACATCGGGTTTGTGAGTTTTAAACCAGTTAATATATATTAATGCATAAACTAGCTAATGCCTATAATTGACAGAGAAAGCAAAAAAAAAAAAAACTATTAACAAGGTTATAACAGTTTAGTAACAATGAAATAATACGGCATTATTCATCTTCCCATACATTTCTTTGCCCTGGTATAGTTGAATTGCAGTTTTGGTTAAGTTTCAGAGGTTATATTTTTTGCAATTAATATTTTTGTAATAAAGCTGTTTACACTTCAATTATATTTATGTACAGCCTCACTTCTCTTAAAATACCTTTTCTTTCTTGTCCATATCTCAACTCCATATTCACCAGAGCTTAGAATCCATGTTGATTTTTGTCAGATTTTTTCTTTTCTTTCCACTTTATTCCTCTTCAGTAGCATGTGTCCTTAAGTAGGCTGTTTTGCTTCCCTAAGTGTTTTGGTTGTTTTTGGTTGCTGTGATAAAGTATCTTAACTATAGGATACTTAAGAAAGAGTTTATTTTGGCTTATGGTTCCAGAGGGCAAGATGTCCATAATGGTGGGGAAACCATGGCTGCAGGGTCAGGAAGTTAAAAGGAGAAGTGGAAGCTGGGTGAGGCTGTATATCTTTCAAGTCCCACCCTAGTGACACATTTACTTCAGTAAGGTTCCATGTCCTAAAAGTTCTATAGCACCTCAGAACAGAGCTACCAGATGGGGGCCAGTGTTCAAATGTGTGGGCTTCTGAGGGTACACTTCTAATTTAAACAAGGACCCTAGGAGCTGGTCGTCTTATTAGATCACTTAGTGTGTAGTTAGTTAGCTGCTATGCTCAGCAAACCCGAGGCTCAAGCAGCAGAGAGGTTTCTGAGAACATTAAGCCAGCTAGCTGTTTGTGATGACCACAGGGCACTTCTTCTGTGGTAGCGCTAGTCTAGACGCTTGGCACCTGTGGCTCTGGCATCTCTAGCATGTGGCTTTGGAGGGAGGCTACGGTGTTCCTCATCAAGCAGGCACTGTGGAGGGAAGAAAAGGGAAGGGGTCTTTCTCAGAGGCTTTTATGGGCCAGCTGGAGGCAGGACACAGTCCTTAATAGTCTTTTGCCTCCAGTAATTCAGTTGAATGGCTACATCTCCTTCATAGCAGGCTGAGAGTGTTAGGAAGCCAGTGAGCCTGGGAGGTAAGGTACACCAGGTTGTATTCTCTGGTTTACAGCAGACCACCTTAAGGAAAAATGCTCATTGGCTGTTGTCTTATGCACTGTGTATATGTTAATGAGGGCTCAATGGACAAATTTCATGTACTAGTAGCTGAGTAACTTAAAGTTGTGGCTTCATTGTGAATTTAAGGGCTCTGTGAAACATGTAATAGGGATTTTGATATATTTTGTTTTTGTGAGGAGGGGTTGGAAAATTTTCTGATTTTTGACTAAAATTTGCCTCTAAAGATTTTCTTGTAAGAGAATAACACAACAGAAGTCAAGTTTTTATTCCTAAACATGATCATTTATAGCCCTGTCGGACTACAACTCACCAGTGCCCCTTGTTACCTTCTATAGCAGAACAGAGAAAACAGAATAGGTCATAGAAGCCTTACAATACACACACCCTTTTAAAATAGCCATGAGTTCTGAGCCAGGTGTGCTGGCACACATTTATCCTAGCATCCAGGAGGCAGAGGCAGGCAGATCTCTGTGACTTTGAGGTTAGCCTGGTCTACGGAGCAAGTTCTAGGCCATCTAGGGATACATAGTGGGAACCTGTCAGGAAAGAAAACAAAAATAAATTTAAATACAACCATAAAATCTGATCAGATGTAAAGTGGAAGATCTTTTTAAGGGCAAATGAAGAACCAGATGTCAATGCCTCTTAAGCCAGAGGTTCCCAACCTTCCTAATGCTGCGGCCCTTCACTGCAGTTCCTCGTGTTGTGTTGACCCCCAGCCATAAGCTTATTTTTGTTGCTACTCCATATCTGTAATTTTGCTACTGTTAAGAATCACAATGAGTATATTTTTGGAAGTAGAGGTTTTCCAAAGGACTCATGGCCTACATGGTGAGAACCATTGCTTAAAGCTATCTTATACGTTGAAATTCTTTCTCTGTGCTTCATATTCTGATCTGCTACTTTAAGACAGTGTGTGTGTGTGTGTGTGTGTGTGTGTGTGTGTGTGTGTATGTGTGTGTGTGTGTGTGTGTGTGTGAGAGAGAGAGAGAGAGAGGGGGGAGGAGCAGTTTTAGATCTAACCAGTGCCCCTTGTTATCTTCTATTTTCTTTGCTATTTCTTCATTTGCTTAAGGCAAAGTCTTTTAGCAAGGTGGGTGTGGGGCCGAGTTATTTTGTGCCATCTATTGTAAGGGAAAATGAAGTGTTTTCCTCAGAGAAAGTGGATTTTAGAGTACAAAACTGGTCTTTTTCTCACAGATGAGGTCACTGCTATTTTGAGGAGTGACCTCATACTAAAGATTTTCTTACATTCATTACAAGCATAAGGTTCCTTTCCCATGAGTCCCTTGACACCTGCTGAGATTTGACTCTTTTAACAGTCATTACATTCATAGGGTTTCTTTCTTGTGTGAATTATCTGATTTGTAGTGAGGGCACCCTTAAGTCAGATTTTTACTTCATTACATTGCTAGGGCTTTTCTCTTGTATGAGTACTTTTGGTGGGTAGTACAGCCTGGCAAATAGCTGAAGAACTTCTCACATTGGTTGTATTGATAATTATCTCTAACTCATGTATATTGTGTGATGTATTATGAGTTTTGCACACATGTGCACATTCTAATACACACACATTTTGAAAGATGCTTTTTATGTAGTATCATTTTTGCCTTGTAGGTTCCTCCCTGTATTCAAAATTATCCCATTACTGTGAGTTGTGTTTCTCTGATGTTTATTAGTTTAGATATTTTACAAATCCCAAATTAAAATAATAGACCTCAGGCAGGTAATTTTAGGTTAATATGTGTCAATACTTTTGAGTCTTACTCTAGTTTTTCTGGCACAGGACTTCCTATGGACCTGTTCTTTTAGTTTTCTTTCTATACCAAATCCATCTTTATGTAGCCTGTAGTTTACTTGGTATACATTCATATTGCAGCATATATCCCAGTGTGAATGAGAGTTTCAGAAACTGTAGAAAACAAAAGATCTTTGTAGGCATTAGAGAATAGAAGACATGGTGGTTTGGATAAGAATTGGCTGGAGAGTGGTTCAGAGCACTGACTGCTCTTCGCAAGATCTTCAGTTCAATTCCCAGTAACCACATGGTGGCTCACAACCATTTGTAATGGGATCTGATGCCCTCTTTTGAAGTGTCTAAAGTCAGCAACATTGTACTCATATACACTAAATGAATAAATAAATCTTTATATCTATAAAAAAAGAATGGCTCTGTAGGCCCATATATTTGAATGCTTATTCATCAGGAAGTTCCATTATTTGAGAAGGCTTTGTTGGAGGAAGTGTGTCACTGGGGGGTGGACTTTGAGGTTCTGAAAGTCTGTGCTAGTGCAGTCTCTCTCTGTTTGCTGCCTGTAGATCAAGATGTAGTTCTCAGCTACTGCTTCAACAACATGCTTGCCCCTATGTTCCCCACCATGAGGTACTTGACTGACCCTCTGAAACTGTAAGCAAGCCTCCAAGTAAATGTCTTCTTTTATAAGAGTTGCTGATCATGGTGTCTCTTCACAGCAATAGAATAGTGACTAAGTAAGAATCAGTAGAGAATGTTAAAAAAAAAAAATACTCTTTTAACTTTAAAAATAAAAATGGGATCCAGATGGGTGGCATACGTCTTTTGTACCAGCACTTGGGAGGCAGAGGCAGGTTGATCTCTAAGTTCAAGGCCAGCCTGATCTACAGAGTGATCAGGACAGCCAGGGCTACACAGAGAAATCCTGTCTAAAACCTGCCACCTTCAAAGAATTATGGGAATTGAGAGTTTAGCTTAGTGTTAGCATACTTGTCTAAGTACTTGTGAGGTCCTGGCTTTGATTTCTAGTGCCACATAAATAAATAAACTAAAGAAAGAAAGAACAAAAGAAAGAAAGAAAGAAAGGAAGGAAGAAAAGAAAGAAAGGGAGAAAAGAAAGAAGAAAGGAAGGAAGGAAGGAAGAAAGGAGTACAGGGTATGACTCAATGGGAAGCACAAAGCCAGCACTGTTAAATATTTTTTAAAAATTCCATTTGCTGTATATCATGGCCTATGCCTGTAATCTCTCCACTTGGGAGGCCGAGGCAAGAAAATTTCTGCAAGTTTGAGGGCAGTCAAAGTTACAATGTGATACCCCATCAAAGACGAAAGAAAGCCCAAAGACTTAGTACTTTGCTGTTGCTGTGATACAAACACCCTGATCAAAGGCAACTTATGGAAGAGAGAAGGAGTCTATTTTGTCTTAGGTTCCAGAGGGATAAACGTCCAGGATGGAGGAGTGGAAGCATGGCAGCAAGTAGCAGGCATGGAGGCAGGAACAGAAACCTGAGAGCTTATGTGCTTTACTGCCATAAAGAAGAGAGACCAACTGGAAGGGACAGGCCCTGAACTCTCAAAGCCCTCCCAGTGACATACAACCCCCAGCAAGGCTGCACCCCCTAAACCTCCTCAAACAGAGCCATCAATTAAGGATCAAGTTTTCAAATGCCTGAGACTGTGGGGGAGTATTCTCTTTCAAACCACTACACTGGCTTAACTAAGTATAGATTTATTATCTGCTGTAGTTTTTCTTCATTAGAGAGAAGTCATTTGTTTAAGCTACTGAGGATAAATTTCTGAATCTGCTTGGAAATGATGATACCAATAAGCTTCCTAATCAGTTCTGCTTGGATCAAGATTGCATGGAGCTTAGAGTGATCACCTGGGTTTTTATTGCCGTTGCTGTGTTACAGGGATGGAACCCCAAACTTAATACTAAGTTACTTCACGGCACCACCTGTGGTGGTTCTTTCATGTTGTTCTTAACTTATCTAGATGGTTTTTTTCTTGTTTTGTTTTGTTTTGCCTTGTTGAGACAGGATTTCTCTATTTAGCACTGAGCAGCCTAGAACTTACCAGGCTGGCCTCAAACTTATGGCAGTCCTGCCTCAGCCTCAAGAATGCTGGGCATAGAACCATGATCCACCGTGCTTGGCCCACTCTTAAGTCTGAGTAATCTTTGCAGTTCCTCTTAAATATGGACATAAATAACTAAAAATTACTTCAGTTAACACTTTACTATGAGTATGGATGTCTACTCGAGAGCCACCACTGATAAAGGACCCATGATGGGAATGGAAGGCTTGCAAGGTTGTGTGTTAGATCAGATAATGCATCCGCTCAAGTCTTTCACCCTCTTCTGTTCTACACAACTGTATAAGTCGGGTAAGCAGGCACAAGAGAGTACGAGGCATAGAGGTGAAGAAAGTTTGGACACAGTTGCCAGAGCAGCTGGCCTTATTAGAGCTGCAGAAGAGGATGAGCCAAGTGGTGCTTGTCCAGGCCTGTAGCCATAAAATGCTTTTCTTTGCATTGTCCTTTTTTCAATAAGCTAATGGCTGTTTCCTTGTGAATAGAAATCCAGTTAGGTTTTCATCTTTTACCGTCTCTATCCTTAGATTCTTTTCTCAGCTAAGTAGACAGATCTTGTCTGTCTTCTGCCCCTAAGGTAGATCCCATTTCCTTTCTTCTTTTGGTGCTATTCTTAGCTCTCTCTTTTTTTTTCGGGGGGGGGGAAATTAGGTAAGTATCTGAAAATGTAGAGAGTAAATTTTCATATTTCCAATTTCACTTTCATATTTTTAAATTTCAATTTGGAAATTATATACTAATATTTTTAAAGCATTTATTAAATTATTTGTGTGAGAGAATGTATGTGTATGCCATATACCTATATGAAGGTCAGAAGACGACTTTTGATGGTTGGTTTTCTCTTGCCACTGTGGGTCCTGGGGAATAAACTCAGACTTGCAGTACAAGCGCTTTTATCTGCTCAGCCACCTGGCTAGCCATATGCAGCTATGTCGTAATTTTGGGTGCTGGAGTAGGATAGTGATTGTGCTTAGTGATTGAGCTGGACTTTAGCTACACTTCAGTCATCCAGAGAAAACAGTAAGAAGCAACCTTTCCTTCCTTCTGTTGTTTAAAGGAAGCAAATTATGGAAATTGGAATTAGTGGTGTATGGACTAAATGTCGAATTTGCTTCATCTAAGCTGGGAAACTAAATAAGTCAGTACTGGAATCAACTAATTTTCAAAAGGCAAAAGCTTTAGTTAGCCTAGTTTGGAAGGTTCAGAGTCAAAGGTCAGACTGGTTCCATTGGCCTCTGGTGAGCTCAGATGGCTCGAGAGTATTTTGCAATGTGACACATTTGATAAGAGCAAAAATAAAGGACAGATCGGCAGGTTCCATAGTCCTTTGTAAGGGCATGCCTCTTCTCCCCTGTGATGTAAGAACCTTTCACAAGTCTCATAATTTGAAGTTTCTAACAGGATTATTCTAGATATCAAATCTGCAATACACAGACCTTTGACAGATATTTAGTAGACAAACCATAGTACTGTTAATGTCATCTACTATCAGTCTTATATGACTTCTGTGAAGACCAAATAAAATAAAGTAGACAGTAAGTTATCATGTATATTTCTTTATATATTATGAGCCCTGTAAAATCAGAGAACGTTGTACCTTCCAATGTTCAATGTTATAGAATAGACAATCCCGTATCAAGAGAGGAAAAGTGGGATAGTAAAGAAAAATTGGACTAATAAGATCAGAACCTAGTAGGGTAAGCATCAACTCCTTCAGCACCATGTCTGGCATCTAAGGTACATAATGGGATCATTGACGTCCAACATGCTTTGGAAGCTCTGGCTTCTGTGGCCTTCCGTTTGTGGCACACCTGGCCTCTCTCTTCAGCCACCTGTACTCAGTGCCTGCAGCTTTTCTCAGCAAATGTCCTACATTTCTAGCATTTTGAACATCCTGGCTTCTCAACTGCAACTTAGGATTCACCTTCACAGCTTCATTCATTGCTGTGTAGCTACACTTTGCAGGTCTGATTCTGCTACACACTGCCTGGGCTCACAGACACTTTCCTGGATCCTTGTTGTATGCCTTAGTTGACCCTTCATTCTTATATCTGCATGACTGCAAAAGCAGACTGTGCCAAGTTCTTCTGGCAACTTGAAATGAAGCAGGGCCATCTTGGACCATTGCTGCAGCCATCTCTGAGGACATATAACTTACCCTTACAGCGTGTCTTTGGGTGGCCCTTTTTCTGAAGGGCATCCTGAGCTTTCTCAGCAACTCTTCTTTGGAATGAAAGTTTTTCAGATGTGTGAATTTTTGTGCCTCCGATCCTTTAGGGAGCACCCGGGGCTTTCTATCAGGTCACTTTTCTCTTGCTCCAGAGCAAGATGCTTGGTTTCTCCTTAACGATGACCGTTTCCTTAGTAACTACCACCACCTCGCTCACAGCATTTGCCTTCTTCACAACTTTAAACTCTAGCTCACCAAAGTGCACAGTTTTCCAAATTACTTTTGTTCCACAGTTTGCTCTCTGCAGCTCTTACCATAAATGTAGTTCAAAGCAGCAAACATTAACCATACTTCAAACTGAACACTATGCTGTCTTAAAATTTTCTCTATCAAATAAGCTAGTTCATTATTTTAAAATTAATTCTTATTCACAGTTCTGGAACATAAGCAGAACATAGCCACATTCTTTGTTGGAATGTGACATGAATGCCCTTAGTCCAATTTTCCATATACTCTTTGGCCCCATGTGAAACCTCCTGAATATAGTTTTGCTGTCCCCAGACCTATTTGCTTTCTGGCCTTTCAGATTCAGCAGAATTGCCCACTAAACTCTGTATGTATTAGCACCCAAGGGCTTTTCTAACCTGTAGCTCCAAATTCTTACATGTTCGTCAACAACCCAGTGCCAGAGGCATACAAACCACATGGTTAGGGTTAATCATACTGACAACTCTACTTCAGTACCAATTTTCTCTATTAGTAACTTTTCTCATTGGTGTAAAAACAATAAAACCAAAGTTGGGGGCAAGGAGGAAGCAAAGCAAGACAAAAACCAAAACCTAATAGTTTGAGAGAGGAAAGATTCATTTTAGCTCATGGTTTCAGAGGTTCTCATTTTCCATGTTGGAGAAGGCAAAGCAAAACTGCTTAGTCTGTGCTGGTGGGAACACTCAGCAGCAGCTTGTTCATACAGCAATAGATTAGTGGGTGGGGATAATGGGTCCACTATCACCCACTGCTGTGAACCAGGCTCACTTCCCCAACACTCCACAGCTTTCAGTAGTGCCACATGCTAAAGAACAAGCACCTGGAACATGTGCCTGTGGGGGAAAACTTCAAATTCAAGCATTCAAAAACATTATTCTTATTGTTAGCATTCTTATGAGGAAGGTTAAGGACTTGCAGACTCCTGGCATGAGCTGCATGTGGTCTGTATATACTAGTCCCAGAAGGTTTATACCGATTGTTTCTGTTATTCACTAGTAATATGAGGGCCACAAGTTTGAATGTATCAGAAGTAAGTTGGTAACATGACCTAACCTTCTTCAATAATTCATTTAAGTGATAGTGTATGCTTATATGAAACCTCTTATTGATCTCTGAACAAATGACATCAAGTATGAGAAAAATCTGATCGTTTGGATATTGCCAAAGAAGTCAACGTCTGTGTTCATGTTCTGTGCAATCCAGTGAATGCCTTCCGACATATGATCAACATTTAATGTGAAACACTGTAGTCCTCCTTTATGTTCAATTTCTACAGTTTCCATTATAAGATTGTAAAATATTAAACGGCAAATTCTGGAAATGAACAATTAATAAATATATTTATAAGAAAATTACAGCTGGGCAGTGGTGGAACTTGCCTTTAATCCCAGCATTTGGGAGGCAGAGGCAGGTGGATTTCTGAGTTCAAGCCCAGCCTGGTCTTCCAGGATAGCCAGGGCTATACAGAGAAACCCTGTCTCAAAAAGACCAAAAAAAAAAAAAAAAGAAAGAGGAAGAAAGAAAAAGATTACAAATTGTTCATCAGTAAGAGTAGTAATATATGTCATACCTTCTCATTCACCTCTATTTAGGCATGATTGTTGGCTTCAACCAACTATTCAAACAAACTTCTACACCTTTTTGTTTTGTTTTGTTTTTAACTGTGTGAGCTTCCATATTAAATCTAGAATCTCCACTATGAGACTCCAGTGGTCTCATAACAATATACTTAGCCTGATCCAGTTTTATGTTGCACCATATCCCACAGTTTTAAAATCCTTTCCCACACATCCCCAGACTTCTGCTTGAATAAATTAGCAAACTCATTAACCTTTTCAGGAGTGTAGCACACCTCCTCATGAACTACATTTCTACCTCTCCTCTAGGAGCCAGCTTTGTCTTAAATCTGGTTATAAGTCTAGAGACAACTTGTTGGGTTCTGAGAAACATTAATATTGTTTTGTCTGGCATTTCATTTAGAGACAGTCACTGCTAGTTTATCAGACAACAAAATGGCCAAAGTGTTATAGCTCTCAGAAGGGAAGCCTGCACAGGGCAGGTAGGCTAGGGTCCCAGGTCTTGCCCGCTGCTGTGGCAGCACTAATGCCAACAGCAGGGGTGACCTTGGACAGCTGCAATGGGCAGCAGGTGGGCAGAGGCTGTGGCAGTAGCAGCAGGGGGGGCAGAGGCATGAGCTTGGTCTGCCAGGCAGGTCTAGCAATGAATGCTTTGGGAGAGAAAACTCTTCCCAAAGTGTTACAGCTCAGTAAAACAGCCACTGTCAGATGATTCTCAGTGAAATAACTTGTGACCTTTATTCAATGTGGATAGGATCTTTATAAACATTGAGGAGTAGGGTGGGATTCAGGTGTAGATGCTTCCCATTGGCTCAGCTTGAGATGCTAGAGATGCTCCATTAGCTTGAGGAAGAACATCAGGTGTTTTCCTACATCCCAATGTACAGGATCCCATTCTTTACCAATTAATGTCCCCACTTTAACTGCTGACACCTTCTGAGACAGGGACTTGAATTTTTTCTGTAATTCAGCCAACCATATAATGAGTGCTTCAGTTTGATTCCCCTGCAACTTAAGCCCTGTGGCTGCTGGAGAGAAGATTCTCTTCAAGGGCACAGTTAGAAACCTTTAGACTGTTTATGTGCATCTAAGGCCAGTTAATTTTACACTACGTTTATTGTTCTTCACCATATTCTGAGATGCTAAGAGTTGGTTAATTTTATCATAGAGCTTATTCCTATTCTTTTCAGTCTATCCAGAGATGCAATAACCAACCAGCATCATCATTTCCCTTATTTTTCCATAAACTGAAAAGTTTTATATACAGAATTACCAAATCTGATACCACTCACAACTGGTGAATCAGGATAATCAAAAGCATTTATCTTCTAAGATATAAAATATCATAGATATTAAATGATTAAATACACTTAATATATGTAAATAGTAAAATAAGTTCACACCATGGGCTTTTAGTGATCTCTGAGCCTCTAGGAGAGGCTCCAGTAACTGGAGAGGTTTTGATATCTGTAGGTATTAGTAAATTGAAAAGCCTATTCTTGATACTTAAAAGATTTATGCTTATACTTCTGTTGCTCTAGAACCACTTCTGGTACCAAATCTGCATTAGTCAGAGCTATCGTCGTCGTCGTCCTCCTCCTCCTCCTCCTCTTCTTCCTCCTCTTCCTCCCCCTCCTCCCTTCTTCCCTCCCCTCCCCTCCCTCTTCTCCTCCTCCTCCTCCTTCTTGTTCTTCTTCTTCGTATCATTATTATTTTTTTCCAGTCAGTTCCCTTTATTAAATTGTTTTCACAGACCAGAAATACAAAATTAAAGTAGAAATAGGCCCCTATTAGGAGCTACAGGCATGACTTCGCATGACCCCTGCTGCAGCAACTTGAACAGAGCAGGAAGCAGCTTTACTACAGTCAGAAGGTAGGAAAGTAGGTTGATCCTTGGATCCTTCAATGCATTGCGAGTAGAAGATAACACACTCCACCCAGTCTCTCTCCAGATTGAAAGGAGCCTTCCTTGCAAAGCAGCAGGTTAGGTGCTTCCCTCAAAGCCTCATGGAAGTGGGAGCCACCAAGAGCAGTTGCTCAGGTGGCACAGAATCCAAGGACTACGTGAGAGACTGGTACCAAAACGAGTAGGGAGCCTGGAGATGTGTGGGGCAAGGGCAAGAATTTCCTTCCTTTACTCATCAGATCCTGAGGCAGAGTCCTCTGAGCTTGGAGGAGTACTGGCTCGTTCCTCTTCTTCAGAGTCCTCACTCTGCCTCTTCTTCCTCTTGCTCTTGTTCTCGCCTGAAGAGCTCTCGTCGCTGGACACAAACTCTTTGCTCTTGAAGCTGTCACTCAATGGCCTGGATGAAGATTTGGATGACGAGCCTCAGGAAGGAGTGGATTTTTTTTCCATCTTTGCTTTTCCTTTCTTTTTCTGAAAGAGGGCATAAACCCAGGTTATGACGACTATGCTGACTCTGGTGAAGACCAGCATGATGCCTATTTGGAGAGGATGAAGGAGGAGGGCAAGATCCAGGAGGAGAATGCCAGTGACAGCAGTGACGACTCAGGAGAAGAGACCGATGAGTCCTTCAATCCTGGTGAAGAAGAAGAAGATGTGGCAGAGGAGTTTGACAGCAATGCCTCTGCCAGCACCTCTAGCAATGAGGGTGACAGTGACCGTGAAGAGAAGAAGCGGAAACAGCTCAAAAGGGCCAAGATGGCCAAGGATTGAAAGAGCCGCAAGAAGTCTTCAGAGGTAAAGAAGGGTAAAGATCCAAATGTGCCCAAGAGGCCTATGTCTGCGTACATGTTATGGCTTAATGCAAGCCGTGAGAAGATCAAGTCAGATCATCCTGGCATCAGTATCACAGATCTTTCCAAGAAGGCAAGCGAAATCTGGAAGGGAATGTCCAAAGAGAAGAAAGAGGAGGGGACCGAAAGGCTGAGGATGCTAGGAGGGAATATGAGAAAACCATGAAAGAGTATGAAGGAGGAAGAGGGGACTCGTCTAAAAGGGACAAGTCTAAGAAGAAAAAGATCGTATCATTATTATTTGTGATTGAGCTAATGCAACAATGGCTAGCTATGAATGAAATGTTCAAGAATCCAGAATTTGCTCAGTCCACATGGCTGCATTTCTCAAGCTGGTTTTTAGTAGATGCTGGAATCTCAAAGTAGGCTCAAATGCCAGTGAAGGAATGGATGTACTAGCAAGGTGAGAGCAAGCAGGCAAAGAGCAAAAGCTTTCTTCTTACATGTCCTTATATAGGCTTCCAGAAGATAAGGCCCAGATTAAAGGTGTGTCTTCCTGCTTCAAGATCCAGATTAAAGGCCTGTTACACCTCAAGATCTGGATCAAAGGTCTGTGTCTTCCTACCTCAAAAAGTCCAGACTAGAAGTGGATTCACCCACTTCAAACCAAGCAAAAAATCTCACAGGCGTGACCTCTGATTTTGGATTGTAGTTCATTTCAGAGGTGTTCAAGTTGACAACCAAGAAAAGCAATCACATCCAGAGAGTCCATGCTGTTTGCTGCACAGTCAGCAGTTTAGACTCAGATTGTGGTCACTTCTGCAGTTATCTGTCATGTTTTACTCAATAATGGCCCCAGTGTTCAAGAGAACCCTGCTGCAGATTTACTATAGTGTGTTATAGTTGTGTTTACTGCTACTTACTGCTAGTCTCTTAATGTGCATGTGCATGGGAGAACACAGTATATACAAGCTTGGGTATATTGTCTGTGCCTATAGGCATCCATTGAGTCTTAGAATATGTTCTTAAGTTTTACCAAAATTATGTAAAAATGGCTTTATTGTATTATTCTCTTGTAATGACAATTTTGGAATTTTGGTTACTTTAAAAAACACAAAAATATTTTAAGAATGTGCTTCTGTTTTAATCCCAGGTGTGCTGACATGGTCCACAACAGCTGACTATGATTTGCCTTGTGCACTAGCAGAGGTGCAATTTTGCCAACTGCAAATAGTTTCTGAGATTGTGTGATGTTTAGAATTGTGGGGACTTTTCAGAGGATATATATATGCTAGGCCCCTGAGAGGCAGGGTGGGTTGTTGGTTGTTGTTGGGCTGTTTGTTAAGTACTCGTGCATAAAGAAGAAACAAGAGGAGGAGGAGGAGAAGGAAGAGGAAGAAAAAGAGGAAGAAAAAGAGGAAGAAAAAGAGGAAGAAGAGGAGGAAGAGGAAATTAGACATCCTGACAGTGAAGACTGAACTTGCCCCAAGGAGCTCAAGGCTCTTAATCAGCAGGAAGTAGTCTAACAATAACGTTGATCCCTTTCCAACCCCTGACTTTATTCAGGGATCTCTTTCCTTTCCTCTCTATCCTTTTTTCCTCTTATCTAGTGTTAGGGGGATGAAAGGACGGAAGAAACGGGGTGGAGAAGGGTGGAAGAAAGAAGATCTCACAGAGTAGCAAAGATTGGTTGCATCCTCTTTTCCTTTTTGTGGCTAAGCAGTGTGTAATGAAGAACATGTTTACTTTAAAAAATATTTAAAAGTAGTAGTAGTCGTCACTGTCGTCGTCGCCGTCGTCGTCGTCATTGTTGTTGTTGTTGTAGCAGCTGTGTAAGAGGCTGAGGTGAGAATATTGCTTAAGCACGGAAGTTTGCGGCAGTCTCTTGTCTGTATGGAGCTAAGCCTTTTCAGTCAGTGAGGAGAATAGGAGCACCATAAGTGAGGGGCAAAGATGAGGATTGCCTAACAATCACAGTGGCTTGGAGGACCAGGGTTGGCGTCTGAATATAGAAAGTGGTGTAGTTACAGTGGAATGTGCTAGAATCCAAACTAGCAAGAAGAAGATTTTGAATGTTTTCTTGGAAAGAAATGACATATTTTTGAGAAAGTCAGTATTGTAAGCTCGTGAGTTGAGTGTGTAAATATGTCACATCTTCACACTGTCTCTGTGAAGAAGCTTGGCTTTCTGTCAAAATGCAAAGTCTACAGTTTAGTGCAACATTTTACCTATTTATACTGCTTTTGAAATTTCTGGGTGTTATGGCCAATATCTTTGTGACAGTGTGTCTTGATGACTTCTAGAAGGGATAATAACAGATACTGAATGACTAGCAGGTTTTTCTAACTGTTCTATTAAAATTTAAAAAGAAATTTTCTAAGACAGAGTCTCACTATGTAGCCCTGGCTGACTTGGCACTTACTACATAGACCAAGTTGGTTTCTAACTCACAGAGCTCCACCTGCTTCTCAAGTACTGGGAGTAAAAGCATGTGCCATCATGCCCAGCTGTTGGAATATATTTTAATCCTTTTCTTTCTTTTTTTAAAAACCCTGGTTCAAAGAACTTTGATTAGGTTGTGAAATTTATAGAGATGTGATGTTAGCAAAGAAAAAGCTTTTGCTACTATTATTAAAATGACATTTCCATTTGCAGTTTAACAGAAAGATGGGGTTGTGGACTCTCATTCTCAGTTCCTTGAACTTCTGTTGTGAGCCTAGAGAGAGAAAGTCTCCCACAGTGACTGTTGTTTCTAATATCCACTGACTCTGCTTCAGGTTCTTCCAACACTGACAGGTGAGGTGGGGTGCAGGCTAGGCTAGGAGACTTTGCAGTAGTCATAGTAAAAGAACAATGGGAAGCAAAGTTGCTGGTGACTGCACAGCTCCCCAACCCCATTCTACTGTCTCTGAAGTACTGTTGTCAGAAAGGACCATTTTTTCCTTCCCTTCTGTCCTTCTCTAAAGGTTGAATTACTTGTGAGATTTTGAGTTTGACGCTAGGCCTTTGGGAGAATGAAGCTGTATACCAGTTTTACAACCTGGAAGCCTGCTTGGGGTTTTCCAACCCATCTGCATCATTCATCTGCTGTGTGCTCCTTTGTAACATGCTCTGAAAAGGAGCAGGTTCACATTTTGCTGCTAGAAAAGGTGCTATTACCTGTCTGGCCTACTCTGAGGGAGGAGCCCCAGACAAACTCATCCTCTGGCTGAGATGTTCAGGGTCTGTCCCTGTCAGTGTATTGAACAAGGATGTATTCCTGAGTTCTTACAGAACTGATTCCATGCGTAGCCAACTGTTGTTATCTGTCCATGAGATAGGGCTGAGCATTTTATACAATGCAGGCTTGTTTTCTCTTCTGATATTTTTGTATTGGAAACAAGGCAGGAGAGAAGGCAGCTAGCTGCCGATAGGGGCCATGGGTGATTTTTCCCCTTTCCTCATAGCTTCCAATTTCATTATCAGCACTAAATTCCTAATTTGCTTGACTTCTAAAATACATAGATCTGTAGATATTTTCTAGAACCACTGCTACAGCACTTTGTTTTTGTGGATGTTATCGTGCACTCCTTCTTTACATATTTTTCTTTGTATTTTGTGTGTTTTGGGTTTTGGAGGTCTTATTCTGTGGGCCAGCCTGCCCTCAGTTATGACCTACATGTCTCTGCTTTCCCAGTGTGGGGATTACAAGCATGCAGCACCATTCTTGGCTTTTATTGGAAAGAAACGATAAGTTTATGAGACAGTGATTAGTGTTAGCCTCCTGAGTCAATAAGTGCAGTGTGTAAGTGTGCCATATCTTTACAGTCTCTCTGTGCAGAAGCTCGACTTCTGTCAGAATGAAAAATGCAGTTACAGAATAGCCTTTGCTCCCCATTTATATTGTTCAAATCTTCTGGGTCTTAGGGCTGATATCTTTCTGGGTGGCCATTTTTCCAGATGACCTTTGAAATAATTTTGCCAAGGATCTTCTTGTGCAGTTTATGTCCTCCTCCGTGGTTCCAAGAGGATCTTGATAGAATTAGTTCAATTTCTAAGTATGTTGCTTTTTCATTCAGAACATGTTAGTTCTTTGTTTTCTATTGTATGCTGATAGCATTCCACAGCTTTACACATTTTTGTTATTCCATTATGTGTTATATATTTCATTGCTATAGTGAATGAAGATTTAAAATCCTATTTTTTTGCATACACAGAGTTCATCTTGATACGTATTTTGAGTAATTTTTGTGCATGGATTACAGTTCATTTTCTTGCCTATGGCTAATGATGATTTCATTATCACTATTGAAAAAGGCTACCCTGATTACACTGAGATTCCTTTTCCTTTGAAAAACCAGTAGATCATGTGCTTCTTTGTGGGTTGTTTCTGACTGAAGAGAGGTAATTGACATTATAGATGATGACACTGAACTTCATCCTGCTGCTTACAGTGCTGTGCCATGGAAACCTAGAAATTGTTTATTTCTTGAAATTTTTGTTTGATGCTACAGACTGCTGATCATAGATAGTTACGTGAAACCATGGGAAATACAATCTGCATATAGTCTGCTATAGTTTTATTGGAATTGTCCTCCAAGAGCCTGTGGTCCTGTGGGTTGAGGGAAAAAGTTAGATCTTTGCAAGCATGCCTCTGACGGCGATAGTGAGACTTTGACTCCTACCTGAGTCTTTTTTTGATCCCTAGCTGCCATAAGTGAGCATGGCTCCTCTGCTAAGTATTCTGGCCAGTTATGTTTGCCACTACGGGCCTGTAGCACTGTGGTCAGGTGACCATGGACTGAGACTTCTGAAACTGTGAGACAGAATAGACTTGTCTTTCTTTTAGTTGATTATTTCAGATAATTGGCCACATTGATGAGATGCTTACTGACACACTGAGGCAATGTGCTTTTAGACACTAATCAGAAGAGCCAGAGATTACTTAAGATTCTGGATCATGGGTGTAGTCACTGTTTCTTGTGTGCTAGATTTGGTTGGTAGCTCTTTTCCTCTACTTAAGCAGTTCTTTGCCCAGCCAGTTTCTGTTTCTTTATATAGTATATGCTAAGAGGCACTGTACTATATATTATCTGTGACTCAGTGCACACATCTAGATAGCTAGATAGCTTTCTTGTTTCTCTTTTAAGACTTAGTTTTATTTATACCCATTTGTCTGTGTGAATATATAAAGTGTGTGTATATACATGGTGTCTAGAAGATGGTGTTGGGTCCAGTGGAGTTAGAGTTACAGGCAGTATAAATTGCTTAATTTGCATGGTTGCTGGGAACCAATCACCGGTCCTTGCTTTTAACTACTGAGCTGAATCTCCACCCCTTTGTAATTTATTGTTGTTGTGGTTGGTTTGGTTATTCTTTTTGGTTTGCTTTTTTTGAGACAGGGTCTCATATGTCTCAGGCTAGTCTTGAACTCACTAGGCATGATCCTGAACTTCTGGTCCCCTTGCCTTATCTCCTTACTTCTGGGATTACAGGCATGAGCCACCATGTCCAATTTATATGAGGATGGAACTCAGGACAAGCATATTACCAAGGCTGAGTTTTAGCCTCAGCCTATTTTTGAGACAAGACCTTATCATGTAGTCTAGGCTGGCTAGACTAGATTAGTGTGATTGTTCTGTCTCAGCCTCCTAAGAGGTGGGCTTATTGGCAATACCCAATGATGTGCAGAACTTTTTGCTGGCCATTCTCAGATATGTGTGCTCCAGCCTCCTTTGAATATCATACTCTCTTATCTCCTCAGCTCAGAAAAGTCAGTGTGCTCTCATGTCACTCTACTCTGTGCACTACAGTACTGTCCTCTCTCCAGACAGGAAGCTTTCGGAATTACAGCATACTGTTATCTCAGTTGAGTGATCATTGCCCTCATTTCCTCTGTTCAGTGTGGTGCTTTTTCGTGTATTTCCTCTGATGTTACAGCATTATTGGGTACTAAGCTGCATCTGATCTTTTCGGCTCTTAATTGGACCTAGAGAAAGTGATGACCAGAATGGGGTCATTTGGAGCAGAAATTTTAGAATAGAGATTGGAAAATACCCAGAAAATGAGAGTTCTACATTAGAGGAGAGAATTGAATGAAATTTAGCTAAGGAGAAAAGACAGAGAAACCAGAGAATTAAAAATTAGAAGTTGTAGGTTTATTAGTAATGAATGTGTTCACACAGGAAGCTTTGCCCCAGGTTTACCTTAGAAAGCATCTGCTGGACATGCGACATTACCTTTAATCTGCATAAGTTTTAGCATTCTAAAAATGATGATAGAAACGTAGTTGTTTGTATTACCTTTAAAACAAATTCACAATGATAAAAGATGTATATTATGTTTACTTGAAGGTTAAATACACTATGTCTTTTACTCCATCCTAAGCATGTGGGGATGTTAGTAGAGTTCCATTGACTAGAAGATACATGGTGCCATCTAATGGCTAAGGTGAAGACTGTTCAGTGTTCTGCGTATTGCTTTGCAAAATCAGTTGTTCTAAATGTCTGAAATGCAGTTTTATTAAACACGAAGATTTGCTTATGTTTCACTTTAATTTAGTGGTTTTTTCATATTCATCAATACAAGTGTCTTGTCACACTTAAAACCATGTATATGTAGCTAGCTTACTTGGAAGCATATTAGATATAAATTCTGCTTATAAAACAGTTTTAGTCCAGAAGTTTGGAACACAGGAAGAACAACCCACAAACCACCAGAAACTTAAGAAGAAGAAGGAAGACCAAAAGGTGAACATTTCATTCCTTCTTAAAAAGGGGAACCAAATACTCACAGAAGGAGTGGCAAAGATTAACTATGGAGCAGAGACTGAAGGAAGGACAAGCATATAGCTATCTCCTGAGAGGCTCTGACAATACCTGACTAATACAGATGTAGAGGCTCACAGCCATTCATTGAACTGAGTACACTGTCCCCAATGAAGGAGTTAGAGAAAGGTTCTATGGAGCTGAAGGGTTTGCAGCCCCTTAGGATGAACAACAATATGAACCAACTAGTACCCTCAGAGCTCCCAGGGACTCAACCACCAATCAAGGACTATACGTGGTGGGACTGAATGTTCTGGCAGCATGTGTATAGTAGAGGGATCGCAAATTCGATCATCAATAGGAGGAAAGGACCTCAGCCTTGTGAAGGTTCTGTGCCCCAGTGTAGGGGAATGCCAGGGCCAATAAGTGGGAGAGGGTGGGGTGGCAGGCATGGGGAGGGGGGAGGCAAAAGGGGTTTGTTCTTGTTTTTGATTGTTTGTTTGTTTTTTGGAGGGGAATTTGGGAAAGGAGAAATTTACATGTAAATAAAGAAAATATCTAATAAAGAAAAAAAGAAAAAAAACAGTTTTAGTAAATGAATCAGGTTTTCTGTACCTGCTGTGTTTTAAAGTTTTTATTCCCCCATCTTAACTCCTATAAGTAGTCATAAGTAAGTTATACCTATAGACTCTCATTTCTATGTGTATGTGCAGATACAGTTGTGTGCCCATGCACATGGAGGCCAGAGGTAAACTGGGTGTAATTTCTCAGGAGCCTTTTGTGTTGATTCTTAAGACAGAATGTCTCACTGGCTCATCAAATATGCTTAGGCTGGGTAGCCAGCAACCTTAAAAAAAAAAAAAAAAAAAAAAAAAAAAAAAAAAA
>JADRCD010226259.1:0-13249 GCA_019843815.1 Montemys delectorum
GGGCAGGGGATGCTATAGTGTGGTGGCTCTGCTAGGTCTCAGAAATGAGACCCCAGTGTATGGCACCTTGGCATGTGGAGCATTTTTAACTAAGTCAGAAACAACGTCGTTTGGTGCTTCTCTTCCAGGGCCACTTTGTCCACCCAAGTCTCCTGATGCCTAGAGGGACTTGAACGCTCTAATGTGCATTCGCCAGCAATTGCTGCTGTAACTCTTCTCTCAGACTCCTCAGTGGCTGACTGCCGAGCCACTTTACAGGAAGGAGCACTTGGCTCCACGCAGGATAGACTTGGTTGGGTCAGCTTGTACTTGAAGAGTGTATATAAACTTCTGTTTTCTGAGTTCTTGATGTTCATACGCCTGTGAGTGCCCCTCCCACTGGAGCTAAAAATCTAGGGCTAGGGCAGAGAGGAAGTTCACTTTGCTTCTATAGTTCCCAGCTCACAGTAAACTCATCTTTGACCTTTTCTTTAAACACATGAACTTGTCAAATGGGATTAGTATTGAAAAGGGATAGAAGTATTTCTTTGTTCTTCCTCACAATACCTACTCCACCCTATATGCATGCAGGCTTTATCTTTTTTTTTTTTTTTTTTGTCCTGTAAGAACTCAGTTCAAATCTACTGGGCTCTCCCATCACGAACGACACAGGGCTTCTGACATCTCTTAGGCACCCTCTGTCTAGCAGTTTCTCCCCACTGTACTTGACTCCGTAGTGGGGGGCGGTGATTACCCTGGCAGCTGGCCAAAAGATGTTTAAGATGACAGGGTTGGTATTCAGCACTAAGGTTACCCTTAGGTTAAGTCTTTGCTCCAGGGGAAGGCTTGCAATTTGCATTTAAAGCAGTGCAAAAAATAGTTTGTAAGTTGTGGAGTCATTTCAGCTGTTGGAACTTATGGAGTGGACTGTTGGGTCCCCAGAGAGGAGCGAGCTTCAGGGGCATAACTGACCAGTGTGCCAAACGCCGCCATGCGGAAGTTTATGAGAGCCTAGTGGGTGGCGCTGTTTCTTTCCTTGCTCCCGTTTTTTAGCTCTTCTTAAGACAAACTGGGATAAAATATGAGAATTTTACAGGAATCAAAAGAGAATCAGTGTCTGATAAAGAAATAGGGTGTGGAGTCGGCTCAGTTTCCTGTCTGGATTCCCAGTCAACAGGGGCTCTGTCCAGCCCTAGCCCCAGCTACATTAAAAGTTGTTTTTTTTTTTTTTTTTTTTTTTTTTTTTGGTGAGCTAGAGGCAGCCCTTCATGAAATATTGAGAATTAAGAGGGAATTGAAGAAAATAGGGTGTGTACTGCTGATTAGGTAGTCAATTTAACGAAGGCTGTCAGAGGAAGGAGCCTCAGCTGAGGAAATGCCTCCACGAGATCCCTCAGTAGGGCATTTTCTCAATTACTGGTTAATGAGGAAGGGCCCAGCCCATGGTAGGTGGAGCTTTTCCTCGCTGTTGGTCCTGGGTTCTATAAGAGCAGGCTGAGCCAGGCATGAGCGAGCCAGTCAGCAGCGCCTCCATGGCCTCTGCGTCAGCTTCTCTCCCCAGGTTTCTTTTTGGTGTTTCCGTAGCAGCAACAGAGATCCTAACTGAGATGGTGCAAGTTAAACGTCATTTCCACCTAGAAAGAGAAGCAGGCAGGAATTGGCATAGGCTTGTGGCTGGCTTAGTGAGGTCCTTCCCCAGCAAAACCCAGTCTGTGACATGGGCTTTCTCGCCCACCCACTGTCTCTCTGCTTCCTTCCACTCTTTCTTCTGTTGGACACAGACTTCTGTGCTGCTCTGAGACTTGTGTGGTGCTGGGCTGAGGGGTGAAAAGGCCACTCAGGACCATGTTTTGAGTAACAGTTTAAAAACAGTCTTTTGCTTGGTTCTTGGTGTCTAGAACTCTGCCTGTGCCTCCACACTAAGAGCTGCTGCCTTTCCCTGAAGGGTCTGTGTGACCCTGAGGGCCGAGTTTCCCTTCCTTGCAGAGGATGCTGTTTCCTGTTTACATCAGCATCACCACCCCTCTGGGACAGGCTCAGGAACTGTGGGAGGATGGGTGGAGGCTGAGGGGCTTGCTCTGCTTATCCTGTGCTCTGGGCCCAGGGAACTGGAAAGGAAGGAAGGCTCTTGAGGAAGAGGAGGAGCCCTGGAAAGAAATGGGGTTTCTAGGGAGGAAGGGTGCCCTGGGATCAAATGGGCCCTGGGAAGGAGGAGAGGCCGTGAGAGCAGCCTGTTCTGTGTGCACTGACCTACGCTCATCAAGGAGGGAGGTGAGGAGGGTTCTAGGAATGTTGAGGAGCAGTGGAGGGAGCCTATGTATTGTCCATGTGAGCTGGGAGTTGGTAGGAGGATGTGTGGCCACCAATGTTCTCTGATATACATTCACTTTCCAGCTGAGATCCTGATGCCTGGGACTCAAACCTGCCACCGTAGAGTGCGTGTGAGTATCTGTGACAGGCCTGCTCAAGGCTGTGTGATCTGCCCAGGCCCAGTCTCCCTTGCTCTTCAGGCCTGCCATGCTCTTTTTGTCTAGTGCCATGGCCAAATAAAGCCCTTCCCTAGCAATCCATCTCAGTGTCCTCCCTGAACTCACACCCAAGACCTTATGCAGCCTCTACTGAACACACAGTCCCCCATACCAACAAGTAAATATGAAGGGGACGAGGCCCTCACTTGTGGCATACACACTGGCAGATTTTGTTGTATGCATCTCAGGGGCCAGTGAGCACATACATGCATTCTTGCTTTAATAGGTAGCCTGCATGTGTTAGACATCACACGTGACTCAAGGGGTCTTCGTTTTTGGTTGGGCTGCCTGTGTGAAATGAAGTTACACAGGCAAATGCTGCATTCAAGTAATTTGTAAATTGCCTAGCCCGCTGTTTTTCCCCTCTACCCCACCCCTCAAGAATGGTGCTCACATTGGCTAGCCATTGAGGTTTTTTTTTTTTTTTTTTTTTTTTTGCTTCTGAGAGGTGGGAGCAGGAGAGGCTGATGGGATAGATACCACAGACTCCCCCGTTTCCCCTAACAATGTGTGAAATAAGGGAGTCCTTGTCCTTCTGGAAGACCAGAGGAGGAGATCCATGCTAAGTGTGCTGAACACAGCCCAGCCTTGCTTCCCAGACTAGAGCTGCCACCTGCTACAGAAGGTTTTCCTGTACTTCTGAATTTTTATTTTATTAAATGTATATTTAATTACTTATTGTGGGATGGAGGCATGTGTGTGGAAGCCAAAGGACAACTTTTTTGGAAGTTAGCTCTCTCTTTTTACTCTGTGTGTAGTAGAGAATGAACTCAGGTCATCAGGCTTGACAGCAAATATCTTTTTCCACTGAGCCATCTTCTTGGCTCCATTTCTGACTTAAAAGCAAGCAAGCAAACAAACACTCAAAATGTTTGTGGGTGCTACATGTGTGTTGGTCCCTGGCTGGAGTAACAGATGTGAGCGCTGTACACTGAACTCAGATCCTCTGGAAGGGGAAGGAGCAAGCCTATTTCACTGCAGACCAACCCCTCCAGTCCTCATTCTGTTTTTTTTCTGTCCAGAATGTGCTGCTTTTATTGTGGGCTAGACTTTGGGCTCAGGTCTGTCTTCTGCCCAGCATGGAAGCTGCTGTAGGGTGCTTCCCTTTGACAGCTGCTTTCCTGTGTAGAGGAGGTGCCTGTGGGTTCAGGAGAGGCCAGAAAAACTGCAGGCTCTAGGTTGCCAAGGTGTGCTTGTTCTGACTCCAGGCCTGGGTGCAAGGTGAATAGTTGGAGAGGTGGCCAGCTTCAACATTCCCCGCTGTTGGGTATGAGCGTGGTATTATGAATGGGCACTGGCCTCTTGCCTAGTGGTACTCCTAAGAAGGGCTCCAAGGTGTTTATTTCAGAGACATCCTGAGGTTGCTCATTGGAGGCCTGTAAAACCCGGGGAGTTCCCTTCCTTCAGGCCTGCTTCTTCTAGACTTACTCCATTTCTTGGTCCCTTATCCCAATCATCCTGAGGTGGTGGCAGCAGCCGTAGTGCTTTGTGAGAGTTCTGTATGTCCTTTTCCTGACTTGTGCCTCAGGATACCTCTTTTCCTCTTCTTTTAAGAGGATGTAGAATCAGGTTTGGGAAGATGTAGGTCAGCCTTGGGATCTGTAAAAGACTTTGTTTGTTTGTTTGTTTTGGTTTTGGTGTTTGTTTGTTTGTTTGTTTGTTTTTTTGAGACAGAGTTTCTCCGTGTAGCCCTGGCTGTCCTGGAACTCACTCTGTAGACCAGGCTGGCCTCGAACTCAGAAATCCGCCTGCCTCTGCCTCCCAAGTGCTGGGATTAAAGGTGTGCACCATCACCACCCGGCTCATAAAAAACTTTTATTTATTTATTGGAGACTATTTTATTTTTTGGTTTTCTGAGACAAGGTTTCTCTAACTAGCCTTGGGCTGTCCTGGAACTCTATAGACCGAGCTGGCCTCGAACTAAGAAATTCGCCTGTCTCTACCTCCTGAGTGCTGCCACCGTGACTGACTGACTTTTTATTATTTTTTAGACTGTTTACTGTCTACCCTTGACTGATTTGGAAACTCACTGCAGACCCATGAAAGCCTCAGACTCAACGCAGTCTCCTGCCTCATCCTTTTGGATGCTGAAATCACAGGGTTGTAGATACATGCCACCATATATGGCCAGAGAGATCCTTAGCATCCCCCCCTTCACTCCCCCAGCAGTAGCCTAGGAACCCAGCAGTCTCTGTGTGTCTCCTTGACAACGGGATAGATAAGTTAAAAATAACCCTGTGCTGGGCCTTCTCTGGTGCTTGGCTCAGTTCCAATGGCTTCTCCATGCTCCCAGACTGTGTCCCTGGGTGGATTGCAGGGTCAGCAGGGCAGGTGCTTGCATTTTAGAGCCCCAAGGTTTAGGGATCAGAGCTACATAGCCACCACATGGCATTATTATCTAGTCTTTCTACAGGCGGTTGCCTGTAAATGTTAACGAAAGGAAAACTGGTGTTGGTGCCAGGTCTTCACTTCCTCTAACTGAGAGGAGCAGTCATGGAGGCGTTAGTGTCTGAAGCCCCTGTGACAGTGGAGTGGGACACAGCTCTGGTGGCATTTGCTTATTCGTCAGGGAATCCCTACACTGGACTGGAGTATATAGATCGGTGGGTAGTAATGTTCTGGTCTTACATGCACAAGGCCCTAGGCTTAATTTCCCAGTACTGTAAAACAAGACAACACACAAAAAGGAACCCCTAAGGATGAGGTGGACCCTTAATGAGCCCTTTCATAAAATGGAAATATCAAAGTATTCAGCCATATTGATCAGTGGTGACAGAAGCCGTGGCTTTTCCCCTCGGTTAGGTTCAGGTATAGGTGGAGCAGGGTTTTCAGGAATGGGTTCTTAGGCTGACATAGAGATGAGTACTTAAACGATGGCAGGCTCAGGGCCAGGCCCTCAGAAGTCAGTCACCGCCTCCGCCGTTTTGCATTCTTTGGAAGCCATTTCTGTTTTCTCATACTTCCTCTAGGGCCCATGGTCTGGGGCTATTAAGTGGCATCCCTGTCTCTACTCATGTCAGAACACTGCAAGGTTTACTGTGGCCCGTCTGTCCTGTCACCTCACTATGCCGGTGCTCTGAGTTCTTTTTTTTTTTTTTGCTTTTTTTTTTTGTTTTTGGTTTTTCAAGACAGGGTTTCTCTGCATAGCCCTGGCTGTCCTGGCTGTAGACCAGGCTGGCCTCGAACTCAGAAATCCTCCTGCCTCTGCCTCTTAAGTGCTGGGATTAGAGGTGTGCGCCACCACTGCCCGGCTGCTCTGAGTTCTTTTAATGGATCTCCCGAGATACCTGTTCACTTCTTAGTAGTTACCCAGCAGTTTTGACTTTTTCTCTTTGTTTTTGCATCGTAGGAATCTGAGTCTGAAGCAAAGCTAGATGGAGAGACTGCATCAGACAGCGAAAGCCGAGCGGAAACAGCTCCCCTGCCAACCTCCGTCGATGACACCCCAGAGGTCCTTAACAGGGCCCTTTCCAACTTGTCCTCAAGGTAACCTGGCGTAGTGGTGCACGCTGTCCACTGCTGGCTAAGGCTGAGGCTTTTAGGCTCAAGGTTGTTTTCTCTCCTCCACATACCCCCACTGTGAACATTTCCTTCAGTCCAGGAAGAACTAAGAAGACCGCTGACTCCCCAAAGCCAGTCCTCTTAACACCAGCTGTGTGCGTGCTTGAGAAGCATGATCGTGAGACTCCAAAGCATTCTCTGAGAGTGTTCCTGTGGCCTTCCTGTGGGCAGGGTATCATGAATCCTTAGCCTTGCCACTAGCTTGCCGTGGAATCTGTTTCCATTTCTCAGCATAATAAGTACAGATATTACGTGCTGATTTAAAATGCATTGGAAATAAACCCATCCAGATTGTTGTGTTGATGGTGGGGTGGGGTGCCGCATAACGTTCTTGTAGACAAGCCTGGTGCATATTTGTGGCAGTTGGCACTCTTGATGTAAGACAGCTGTTATCATTGTGGTTTCAGGGCCATGCTGTGTAGAAGCCAGCTCCAGGGAAACTGATTTTAGCTTCCTCTTTCCAGATAGAAATGGCCACAGAAGCCATTCATGTAGACACAGAAGGGGAGGGTACTACCTTCTCTCTGGCTCTCCCCACACTAGCCCCATGCTTACTTTGAGGTGTGTGCTAGCAGCTTCTACACCTGCTGAGTGGTTGTGAGCAGCCTGCCCTCACCAGCCGTGCCTCTGTTGAGGTGCAGGGGTGCTCTGGAGAGGGTTATACTCAGGGTCCTCCAGTCTCATGTCCTGGGCTCGTGCCTGATGGGTCTTTCTCTCTACCTAGGTGGAAGAACTGGTGGGTGAGAGGCATCCTGACTTTGGCCATGATTGCATTTTTCTTCATTATCATTTACCTGGGGCCAATGGTTTTGATGATGATTGTAAGTACCATTGACAAGCCATGGTAGTGCTGCGTTCAGCTTTTCCTGGGGGATTGTCATCTCCGGTCTGCTACTGACGGTGCCTGGTGATCGGTTGCTTCTGGGACTCTTTGGAGCTTCGGGTTTCTCAGAACCTTCTGTCTCAAGAGCACCTGTAACTTGCCACTTTTCACGTGCCAGCTGTAGGGTCACTGGCTTGAGGGGTGACCCCGGCTGTTGGTCCCCGTGAGACTGCTTTCGTTTCTTGTGTTCCTGGGGCTTTACTCACTGACTTAGAGCATTTCATTAAGAAGCTACAGTCCACGGGAGTTCAGTCCTCCGCCTGTGTTAGTCTGGCTTTCTGTTGCTATGATAAACCCCATGACCAAAAGCAACTTGGGGAGGAAAGGGTTGATTTGGTTTAGATGTCTTGACCACATCTGTCTCGAAGGAAAGTTAGGGCAGAAAATTGGAGGCAGGAACTGAAGCAGAGAGGAACACGGCTTGTTAGCTTGCTCCCCATGGCTTACTCAGTCTGCTTTCTTATACATCCCAGGACTACTTATCTGTGGTGGACTGGGCTTTTCCGCATCAATTGTCAATCAAGAAAATGCTCCACAGGCTTGCCTACAGGCCAGTCTAGTAGAGACATTTCCTTTTTTCTTTCTTCTTTTCTTCCTTCCTTCCTTCCTTCCTTCCTTTCTTTCTTTCTAAGATTTATTTATTATTATATGTAAATATGTGTATGTACCTGTCTTCAGACACACCAGAAGAGGGCGTCAGTTCTCTTTACGGATGGTTGTGAGCCACCATGTGGTTGCTGGGATTTGAACTCAGGACCTTCGGAAGAGCAGTCAGTGCTCTTAACCGTTGAGCCATCTCTCCAGCCCTAGAGGCATTTTCTCAGTTGAGTTGCTCTGCTCAGATGTTGCTAGCTTGTGTCAGATGGACAAAAACCTAACCAACACTTGCCACTTTTAAAGACAGGTCTAGCTAGATGCTAACAGCAGGATGTGAGGGAAGCAGAAGAGGCTCGCCTCATGAATAGCTTCAGGGTTAGAGTGGGAAGAGGATTGGCTGAGACCTGGAAGGCTCTAGAATAAAAGGTTAATCAGGATATCAGAACTGTGCATGCATTTTATTTGTGACATGATGGGCTGCAGTGCCCAGTGGGGTGGTGTGAGAGAGAACTCAAAGCAGTGAAAGACTGAAACATTCCTTAAATGCCATAGCTTTATTGAATCTGTGATCTTCTGGTTTCTCTTTCTGAAGACCCTAAGAAGAGCTCTCTGATGCCTCTGTGTTTTTTCAGGTTATGTGTGTTCAGATTAAGTGTTTCCATGAAATAATCACTATTGGCTACAATGTATACCACTCCTACGACCTGCCCTGGTTCAGGACCCTCAGCTGGTAAGCTCTCTGCTCCATGGGGCAGGCACCTTGCCTGGTTTGGGTGATGTGGTTTGTGGCAGGT
The DNA here is from genome assembly GCA_019843815.1 of Montemys delectorum. Lineage (NCBI taxonomy): Eukaryota > Metazoa > Chordata > Mammalia > Rodentia > Muridae > Montemys > Montemys delectorum. The sequence goes on from JADRCD010226259.1 coordinate 8,343, forward strand.
ACTTACAGCGCCGGTGGAGGCGTTGCCAGACTTGCAGGGGGTCTTTGAGCCTGGATTGTATGGGCACTTTTGAGGAGTCCTGAGTAGCTGAGGACTTCACTAAAACAAACAAATGTGTCTGTGGTTGGGTTTAGCTCAGCAGAAGGATCCTTGGGCTCCTGCAGCCAGGGACGGTATTGTGCATCCACACCTGAGGTCAATGTACTTTTTATGCTGCAGCCCAGCACGTCACTGGAGTCATCTGGGAGCTGGCAGGTTCTGGTGCTGGTGTGCTGTCTCTGGACCTTGATTTCTGTTACTTTCTTTAAGGCACTCAGGGTGCCAGCGTGGTTTGGATCTGAGCTCCTTCAGAGTCTGTTTTTTTTTTTTTCTTCTCCTAAAAAGGCTTGGCTGCCTAACAGCAAATGAGAACTAAAAAACTGCAGCACATATGATTTCTGAGCCCTTTTCTGGCCCAAAGCTCTGCTATTGGCCACGCTGTTCTCAGGGAGTATTGTTCTAGCAGAGCTGAAGACCCACTGACTGTGAGAATTGCTCTGTGACTTAATGGGCTGGACAGTCATGATTTGTGCGTAGGCAGCCTGGCTATGGTCAAGGAAGCTGACACACTCAGATCTGGGCACACTCGTTCATGTGTATCCACCCTCAGCAGTACATGATGACTCTCAGCTTCCATCCGCCCTCTGGGCTCAGATGTTGTTCTTTTTGTGACTGTTCTGTAGCTAGACAGCTGTGTTTTCAATCTTGATAATGTACTCAGGAAGCCTGACCTTTCTCCATGGTCACTTTACAAAGAAATTTTTTTCCTACCAAAATAAACCCAATAATTAAAAGTTAGGAAAGAGAGGCTCTTCAGTGTCTTCCTGTTGAGGGCTGGGGGTGATGCAGTGTGATCCAGCACCGCGAAGCAAAGTGCAGGTTGCACAGGGTGGAGGTGGACGCTTTCCTTAGGTCCTCAGTTGAAGAGAGGATGTAAACTAATGTGCAGTTGATGCTAGTTGAAGGATCTGGGTCACAGCCAGGCTTCCAGAGGGGGACGTCCTGAGGTGGACCCTGACTGCCTAATGAGGTCATCAGTTACTACTTGCTATAGAAATTAATGTAATGTGGTAGATTTCAGGGCAGCCAGGTTTTTAAAACTTCATTTTTATAAAATGGTGTCAAAATAACAAAGGAAATTGATGGGTAGATGAAGGGGGTGTTCCAGCAAGGAAGAGGTAAACCAGAATCGACAGTAACAAAGCCAAGAGAACTGCTTTTGACAGTGGAGGGGTCCTGTGGGGTAGTAGGAGTGAGCCTAGGGAGGTGGGCTGACGCATACTTGTAGGGCCCCGAGGTTAGGTGTGGGGACACAAAGGGGGAAACCGATGCCCAGGTTTGTAATGAAGGGAGGGTGAGTGGAAGGTGCCACAGGTGTCTAGAACAGCTCTCAAGGTGGGGCAGGCTCGTCTCTCTTCTGGGGCTGTCTGACAGCACCGTGGAGGAGAGCTGCACGCAGTCCCCTGGCATGGTCTTCTCATTGTTTCCAGGTACTTCCTCCTGTGTGTGAACTATTTCTTCTATGGGGAGACAGTGACGGACTACTTCTTCACTCTGGTCCAGAGAGAGGAGCCTTTGCGGATTCTGAGTAAATACCACCGGTTTATATCCTTTACCCTGTATCTGACAGGTATGTATCCCATGTTTCTCCAGTTCTCTGGGCATTGAGTTCCTCTGCTTGATTTATAAGAGTTGGTTATAGTTTTGTGATGTTAACTCTACCAAACTAGAAAGTGAGCTGACAGCTCTGTCTTACATTGACTGTAAACTAATTTTTTCTTATGGGCTTTGAAATTAATGTACTGCTTAATTGTTACAAGTGAGTTAATCAATGGACTTCTTAACTCAGCTAAAGAGAAAGAAATGTAGTGTGATTGATTTTACTCTCTCTACTTCTGTCTCCAACTAGGATTCTGCATGTTTGTACTGAGTCTAGTTAAGAAGCATTATCGGCTGCAGTTCTACATGGTAAGGGGAGTGTGTGTGTGTGTGTGTGTGTGTGTGTGTGTGTGTGTGGGTGTGTGTGTGTCTGTTATGGGGCTGTCTGAGAGATTGAGATTGATCTTGGTTTACTTGAAGATCTGCAGAAACTAACCTGTGGAGTTTGTTGACCAGGTGATCTGTAGAAACTAAGCAGAGCTTTCATGCTTTATGTGACAAATCAAAAGTTGACACGGCTCGTTCTGTATTCATCTAGAGCCTGGGGCAGGGAGAACAAGAGTCCTGCAGTCCTTCATCTAGCTGGGCCAGACACTCAGCTTACGCCCTGAGGGGTCTTTCTTCTGGGCTTCTGAAGGCGGGCTCCTGGCAGGGACAAAAACACTGCTATAGGGACTCCATCTAATTCACTGTTTGTTGCTGGTCATTCCTTGCCTCTCTCTGAGTGGGACAATGTTCCCAGGCCTGAGAGAGCACAAAAGGACTCACTCACTGGTAGGGTACAGACCCCACTGTGATGTTTCTGTTGTTATTTGATTGGGTATTACTATGTAGCTGAGGCTGGTCTCACATTTACAATCCTCCTGCCTCCAGATTGCTGAGATTTTAGGCATGCATCGCCCATGCATGGTCCATGCTTTTGGTGGGACTGTGGCTGGGAAAGAGCACATTACTTCCAGAAGTTTGTTCTGTACTTGCCACTTCCAGTAAGCCCAGTATTAAAGCCCATCTTCCCTGCTTCTCAGTAGTTTCCCATTTGTTCCTTATTCTTTGAAGCTGTTATGGTAATAAATGCGGTAGGGAGAGTTCATTTCCTTCTCTTGCAGTTTGGCTGGACGCATGTGACTTTGCTTATTGTCGTAACGCAGTCACACCTTGTTATCCATAACTTGTTTGAAGGAATGATATGGTAAGTGTGACAGAAGTTTTGCTTTTTTCCCTCCCCGGGCGTTGGGGTTGTCTCTCACACAAGGGCCATGGACCTTGGCCTCTTTTCAAGCTTTCCCTGTCAGAAGCTCCTGTGGGCCGCTTTGTAATGAGTGTCTGATTCAGTACCTCTGGGTTGACACCTGATTTGAATTTCCAGTACATTCCCAGTTGATGTAGATGCCATGGGTCAGAGCCAGACTCTGAGAAGCTCTATTCTAGCTTTACAGATACACTGAAGAAACCAAAGGTGAAGAACTGGCAACAGACTTGATCACGTAGGTGTGATAGTCATGATTTCCTAGCCATGTGTAAACAAGGAAAGTGATGAAAACACACTTGAATAGATCAGTAATTGTAGAGGAGCTTTGAAGACTGTTAATTCCACATTTGGCAAAAGAACACAGGACCATATGGGTCAAGAGCTGATAGCTATCTGACCCTCCAGAAGATCATATAGAGGGAGAGGTAGATGGGAAACTAATTTCCTTTATGACTAAAAATAAATAGAATGCCTGAGAATTGAATTTGGCAGCGGGTCAGGAGAATAGTATGCTGCTTCTGAGAGTTTTAAGTTGTGGTTTCATCTGGAAACTTGTTTGTTGTTAATCATGGCTGATTGGAGAAGTTAGGTGCTCTCAGTGGGATGGTCAAGACACACCTGGTGTAACGAGAGAGACGCTGAGCGTTGTGGATAACAGGCACACAAGCTTCATCTCAGAATTGGAATATGTTCATCTCTAAAGAGCGCCTGAAATGTTAGCCTTATGTATTATACTTAAACCAAGTGTAATGGCCCAGGGAGGCACCAGCTAGCTCCTTCTCTGTCTGGGTTTTTAGTAGGTATTTAAAAGTGCTAAATTGAGCCTTAGGGCTAAGTGTACCACTAGGCTCAGTAGTAACTAATACTAATGTTGCTAATGAAGGCTTCATCATAGCTGCGTAGAGCAGAGACTACTACTCTTGATGCCTTGATGAAGGACGTGCTGTGGGTTTTGGAGGTGAATAGAGAGTAAGGAGGTTGTCTTAGGGTTTCATTGCTGTGAAGAGACACCATGACCACATTTAATTTGGGCTAGCTTACAGTTCTAGAGTTTTAGTCTGTCATCATCATCATAGTGGGACACATGGCAGTGTGCAGGCAGACATGGTGCTGGAGAAGGAGCTAAGAGTGCTACATCTTCACCTCCAGACAGCAGAAGGGTACTGTGTGCCACATTAGGTGTAGCTTACTTTCAACGCTCGTCTCCATGGTGACTGATGGACATCCTCCAGTAATGCTACACCACCTAATAGTGCTACTCCCTATGGGCCAAGCATTCAAACACATGAGTCTGTGGGAGCCATACTTACTGAAACTACCACATTCTGTTCCCTGGCCCCTGCAGGCTTATAGCCGTAACATAATGCAAAATACATTTAGTCCCAGCACTGGGGGTTTTGAAACCTTAAAGCCTGTTTCCTGTGACACACCTCCTCCATCAAGGCCATGCCTAATCCTTTGCAAACAGTTCCACTGACTAATGACCCAAGTTTCACATATATGGGCCTGTGGGGGCCATTCTTATTTAAATACCATAGGGAATACTAGTACCAGTAAGAAACAATAAGAGATGTTAACTATGACACTGGTGCTGTATACTATTAAAAACATAAAGGTAATGGTAGTAGGGAGTGGGAGTAAGCAGTTTTTCTCCTACCTTAACAGTTTATTGTCTTGTTCATGTACTACTTTGTAATGAAAAAGGAACAAGTGGCTTTTGTAGAATGCTGTCTCAGACAGTCAGTCGTCAGTCAGTGAACACCAGTGCCAGGCACTCGGTATGGCATTTTGGTGTGTATTCCCCTACTGCCCTTTTTTGGATATGGTCTCAGTGTGCAGTCTAGACCAGCCTTGAGCTGACAGCATCCTGTCTTACCCTTCCCAGTTGCTGTTAGAGGCTTGTGCAGCCATAGCTGACGCACTTTCTTTTATTTACAGACGTCAGTTAAAATAGTATTTT